>JADDOH010004946.1:0-163244 GCA_016648135.1 Agrypnia vestita
TTTAGCTTAGTTTGAAAATAGTAAGAATATTGATGTGACACGTATTCCGTGTTCACATCTCTATTTATTAAAAAAAAAATGCGTTAGGTTTTCCAGACTGTATGTATGTAGATATGTATATGTTTTTCGAAATTTTAGAAAATAATCAGCCCACGTAGGCCATCGGCTATAAATTGTTGGATATAATGTTCCAATATTTATTGCTTACTCACTTACAAAACATGTCAGACCCAATAATATTTTTTATTCACAGCTTACAGTAATTTGATTCCCTATAAAAGTTGTTTCAGTTTTCTGTTCATGAAAAGGTTTAAGTATATTTTTTTGGGGCAATTTTATGTGATGTATACTTTTTATTATTTCGCGCAAGTCCGTTCGCGCTTTTTATGGTCACGTAGATATTCTTAAAAATGTACATACTACAGATGGTGTTAGATAATGGAATTTTTTTAAGATTACAATCACGATACGGATGTAAACTGGCGATGTGTCTTATTTACCCACAGAAAATAAAACGTTTGTGGTTCTAAACGAGGATGACCATATTGTCATTCGCCCAAGTTGGGACTAAAGCACGAAATGTAGCTTCAGGATTAAATTATTCTTGTAACTTTGTTACATAAACGAATTTCTTACATTCTGGAAGTCAAGTATTCTTGTGTTTTCATATTTATTGAACATCCCTCTTACGTACTCCGTCTCTGTTGTTGCACTGCTCCATATTTGAGGGCAGCGACGTGCAGTCAGTACTTTGAAATATGCTGTACTTAAATAGAATTTCTGCGAATTTAAATATTATTTTTTATTTATTAAACGCGCACCTCGTATTCTCATCAAAATTATTCAGATTTTTGCACATCGTAATATTTTGTTCGTGATAATTGTGATCCGTGTGTCTTTTTTTCAAAATATATAATCTAATACAAACAGCTTATTGCAATGTACTGACCGCACGCGCCTATACGGGGTATATTTTATCAACCATACCAAACGTTACTAAATATAAATGATTACTTTGTACGAATACAATCGACCAATCATGCGAAATTATCGATCATGTGAACAATGTTGCCGAACGAATTATAAATCCGATCTACCAAAGTCTTATCGGATTAGTGTGAAAGTACTCGACCAGCTTAATCCGGACAGTCTTGAATATTTCAACACGCCTGGCCACCCTGTCCTCGACCTTTTCACGGCAGTGCGCGGTGGGGGAATCTAAATTCAGTACAGGGCTAGTCCTCATTCTCGGTAAGTTGAAAAACTTCAAATCTGTTTTCTTCCGAGACGCGGTGCCGGCTCACGCCAGTAGAAAATTCTCGACAAAATCCGAAAGCCAACGGGCCGTACACTTTTATTTTATTTCGTTCACTACCTGGGGGGCTTTTTGACACTTGTTTCTGCCTGTGTAAACTCCGCCCAAGTGTTATAAAAATTGAATTAGAAAGTTTTATTTAACGTTTGGACTATTGTGAGCCGAACCCTATCGCGAAGGCGATAGTTTTTTTTTTTTGGAAAGAAAATTTCTATGAAGGATGAATATGTTAGGTGAAAAGCGAAGAAATTGCTCGATTTCCCTGGTGACCGACACGCGCACATTATACTGTTCCAGATACCATTATGATAAGAATAGGCGAAAGTATATATTGGATAAAAACTTTTCACATCGATAATAAATATTTATGGCAGTATTTATCGCCTTAAGAATATGAAATAGTGAATAAGGCCATGGTGACATTTATTTTCTTTTATTTTATGTCAACGAATTTTTTTTTTTGTAATTTCAAATAAATTACTCTTATTACCGATTGCATCGATTGGTTAGAGAAATATATCAGTTTATTCGCTGTTTACGGCAATTTGATGTTACTTCATGCGGTCGCAAGTCGAATGCTATCGTCTCTGTTGTCGTCGAAGCAATTAGAAAATCCATCCTTTTCAACATTGTATAATGACGATAGTAAAGTAAATATACGGATTACTAGAAGTCGAGCAAAACTCATTAGCAGCGTCGCTGGAGAAACCCAATCCTCCACAAACACATGACGCAGAATTTCTCAAACTTTCACTTGACGGTGAGCTCCGGACCCAAACGGTTGTACGCTTTTTGAAGAAGCAGCTCATCGACAAGGCTCCCTGAAGATGAGCAGTGAGATCTATTCGAAACGTCGGCAGACGACTGGTCCTGACGACCAGAATTTGACGCGGGTTACCCCCAAAGTAGTTAGAACTAACACATATTGTACCCGTGAAAGCCTTCGATTTAACATATATATATATATATATATATATATATTGTTATTATTTATTTATTTATTTATATTTATATATACGTGTATATAAAAGCTGTCGCCTTAGCACTATTGCCTTGTTCAAATTCCTAAAGCATCTCATGATGACTGTGCACTTTTTTACTCTCCAATTTAGGGGTTAGGATCAACAGTTTACTGTAACGTGCACCGCGCAAAACACTTATCGGAAGACTAACTAAAAACCCTTATCTATTTAGTAAAAACAAAAACTCTTTTTCCTGGTGGGTAATACTCATAGTGGGTAAATACGAACAATAGGTCTACCTAACTACTAACCTGCGGCGAAAATTATTTATGACTCAACCTGATATAACAATTTGTTTGGACAAGTTGAAACGAAATGAAATGATGATATTTTCAATAAATAGTAAGAAAACAAACGTTCTAAGAACGAAACGCGGTAAATGTCTGGATTCTTTCAGCCCCAGCACTAGAGGAAAAGGTTAGAAGATGGTTTGATATTACATATTTATTTCAATATACGCTATAAAAAGTACCTATCTTTAAAGTGAAAATTAACACACTTCCCGTCAATCCGGCTGAAATTTTGCACATTGACTTGATGTCGATTACAATGCATTCTCACATACTTTTTTTGTCAAACAAACACACACACAATTAAAATTTATCTCAGATGTTCAAGCTAGTATCTATTTTCTGGTACCATTATAAAATTATATATATATATCATAGACACTTTAAAATTTATCTCTTTATTAAAAATTGCTATGAAACAAAAGTAAAATAAAATAGAAACTGTTGAAGTGGTAAATGCTCAAAACTGAGAATGTATACTATTTAATTCGTGCTCCATCTTCTTTCTTCAAATTGTACTTATCTAAATTTGTAGTTTGGAACGTTCTTGCAGTAATTGGTATTCATCAGACACGCGATTATCTGCTCTAAGCCCTTGCAATGAGCTGTATGAGTTTCCCCTACTTTTTTAAGCGCAGCAGAGAGTGAAGTACCCCTTCACAACGATCCAAACAAATAATGAACGTAAGGTACTCAGACTGCCGCCGCGTTAGAGCACTAAGCGTAATACTCGCTTTATTTTTTTATTCACGGCGCAGACTCTTTCAAAGCTCTGCTGCACATCGCGTAAGCCCGCCTCTAGGCACACTGAAAGCTTTTTTAAATCTGACTTTCTCGACGGCTATTTTTGTGCATTTAATTAGCGTCTTTATTATGATCCGGCCAATATATTTCTACTCTTTTAATGGAAATTTTGTATTTCATTTTTAATTTTATTTCGATAACCAACCCACCTTTTTTTTTGTTTTAATTCAGTGTTATAGGAGTTTATAGGATAAAAAAAAACAACAGCATTTTAAATTCGTAAAACATTAGCTGACATCAGAATATAACAATATATATACGATACCACAGTTATCCTAAAAATATAAAATAGTTAAACTAAAAAAGCCTGGGTGTCACAGACACAAGTAGCAAGTTGGAAAAAAGGCAATTGAGATGTTATGGCCACGTTGGACGCAGAGCGCCCGATCAAATTGTTAACCAGGAGATTAACTTCCATGGATCTTCCCCGAATCACATTCAGAGGAAGAGCGACAAATTCATAGGTGGTGCAAAGGGATAGTCAAACGCAGAAGCACGGATTGGATGACGTTATCCAGGAAAGATGAACCTATGAACTAAGGACGAGGAGAGCTGACCCCAACAGTCAACAACGACAGTAAGTTGGCATGAAACCAGGGAGAAGAAGAAAAAAGATGCCTCAGTAATAACTTGATAAATATTCTATCACTATTTTAGGGACAAGCCACACATTATTACGAATAAACAATACATGTCTTAGTTCGGGCAATTTACCAATGTTAGAAATTAAAAAAAAACTTAAAACTAAATCTAATATTTAATAACCAACTAAATTTATAGAATAACCCGTAGTAATAAAGTCATTTCATGTATTCCCCGTTTCAATCTTCTCCTCACCCTTTACATATTTCATAACACGGATTAGTTAGTATGCGTCCGTCTCGACGAACATACGGTGGTATCGAAAGCGATCGATGTTATAAAATGTTTCTTAAAATTAGTCACGTCAAAATTTTATTTAGACAACTTAAGAACACGGCGCAGAATGATACGTGTAGTATTTTATAAACAAACCTGTATATCGAAAAAATACAGCTACCCAGATGTGAACTTAGAACTTAACATTGCCGGTAATTTAGAAAGCTGTAATAAAGAGTAGCTTATTGGTCTTGTGGCTAAGACTCACATCTGGTGATCCAGCGAGCGCTGGTTCGAGCACCAATCCAGAAGGCTTACAAGTTAGTACCATTTTCATAGAATAAGCGTTTAGCTTATTTTGAAAATATTAAGAATATTATGTGAGACGTATTCCGTATCACATCTCTATTTTTTTTAAAATTAAAACTTTAACTTGTCCTGGTAGCAACTATATTTTTTCGAAAGATAACAAATATTTGTCGTTTTATGTTTAAATGATGAATCTAATTTGTTTTATTTCATAAATACCCACGTCCCAAATAATCCCAACTTGACAAATAAAATATGTTGTCATTAAAAATATAATATTGTATGTCGCTCTTGCGATATTTTAACTAACTTCTAACAGTTACTTAAATTTATTGGTGCCTTATTGTTTTTAATAAAACTAAAATAACTAAGCGAATGAAAACATTACTCAAATTTAAGATTTAAGTTAACCAATAAAATTGAATTACTTTTTACCACTCAAAATGTAAAAAATAGTCAAAATATCTAACGGGAAAAGCACAATACGACCGGTAAAGTTAAATTAAGACAATAAAAATATAGGAGCGGTTTCAGTGACCACTTGCAGAGAAAATATAGGGACTAATTAAAATTTTGTTGATGCGGTGTTTGTAAAATAATTTTGTTAGAAAAAATAATAATAAAGTGTTGTCCGTGTTGGGACTAAGTAATTAAAGTTAATGCAAGCCAGCGAAGGTTCCGGGGGTTAGGTATCAAAACGAATGTACTTTCGGGTAAATCCGCTGCATTGCGAGTGAATGCAGCCTAATTCACAATCGGATGGAATCAGCTAACGAATCCTACAGAGAGGCGAGAAGAGCTTAGGGAGGCGGAAGATTGGGAATAGAAAGCAAAAATAAATAAGTCCGTAATCTCTTTCGGTCCAGATAGGAGAGTAATAAAATACAGAACTTGTAACGAATTTTCTAATACCAATATCTTAAATGAATTATAAAGTATTCGAGGTAGGTACTCGTATAATAAATTATGAAGTAAAATTAGTAATTAATTTTTTATAATTTATAGAATTAAACTTTGTATGTTTCGAAGCCAATGGCTTCTTCGTAAGGATAACAAAAATAAAATTTAAAAATCGATGTATAGATTATCAAAATATTAAAAAGTTATATATGGGAAATGAATAAAATAAAGTACCTAATTAACATGAAAATAAATTTAAAAGATAACTATTTGCAAAAAGGACCTGATTATTTATAACATTCAATTTACTATTAACACGTCATTAAAGCCATTGGCTTCGAAACATGTTTTTTTTTACAATAATAAAAAAAATGGTGTAAACAAAGTTTAATTCTATAAATGATAATGTCACCACAAAATAATTGTGCTGTGTTTAAAGAAGAAATTATTTTTTTATTAAGACAAGTGATAAGACTGTAATTTATCTTATTTTATAAATTATAAACTACGGACGCAGCCATTCTGTTTCGGTATTACCTAATCAGTTGTTATTAATTTAACCATTAGGGGTGATTTTAACATTAAAGTGATAATGTCAAATGATGTAGGTATTTATTTATTCACTTTACTAGAAAACTTAAGGTTTAATTGTAAATAAATCTTATTTCATTAATTTAAAAATAATTCAGTATTTATTTGTTACAACGGGAATTTTTTTTAGTTTTCTTTTTAACTAATAAAATTATTACACTTAGCAAACGTGATATCATTAGAAAAAATTTCGTCTTTGAAAACATTTTTGTAACCCCATCAAAAAACAAAGTAATGTATGAAACTAATTAATTGGTCGGGCTTTTGAATGTTCCTCGCTGATATGACGAAAGCGCCCTTTGAATTCTTATATGCTTCCATAAAAGACTCCTATGTAGTAGATTTTACCGTATTTATCTTGGAAATGTAACTACACCACGGACGAAATGTGGGACTGGTAATGAAATCTCGGCTTAATAATGTTCGTTTTATTAGAGTTAAATAAGGTCCGAAGCTTCAATGATCCAAAACATGTCATTATTGCTTACTACCACGATATCAGTTTTTCCGTGCAACACACCATAACTTTCATCTACTTTTATACAGGTCTGTACTTTTTTCTTTTTCGTTTGTAAATACTGAATATTCTTTAAGTCTCACCCTTGTCTAGGTGAATTGAATCGTTGTTATAATAATGCAGTTGATATTAAGACCAGTGCACTTAAATGTAAGTTCATTTTGATTTTTCCATTGTCAGCTAATAATGATGTTATGAAATTCAAATTAAATTGAAAATACTTTAAATAAAAATTTAATATTTAAAAAAATCGTTTGTTTACAAATTGATTTGTAATGATTGCGATTATTTTTTATATAGGAAAAACGTGTAGAAATTTTGTAGTTAGAGTTAAGGAACGTTTGAGGTGTTTAAGTAGCAATAATTATTCAGAATTTCCTTACCATCTTTTGGATATGGATTATTCTTTTGATATTAATAAGGGTTTACAAATTTTGTATGCGAATTATACAGAATCACAATTTGATAATTTGATAATTTGAAAATTTTGGAAATAAGAAAAAGTGTAGTAAATTGAATATTTATTTTTTGTATACAAATACAATTTGATAATTTGATAATTTGAAAATTTTGGAAATAAGAAAAAGTGTAGTAAATTGAATATTTATTTTTTTAGCGAAATTTAAAATAAATTAAATTTTAATATTTATTATTAATGAAATTTAAAATGAATTGAATTTAATGAATATTATTATTACTGTGGTATTAAAAAAAAATATATTATTATTAAGTTCTGCGGGTAAACTATTTTTAAGTGTTACAGCTGTTTCGGCTTGCAAGGCCATTATCAAAGAGTGGATATACCACGTACAAACGACTTTTTTTTATAAAATTTTAAGTTACCCCTTCCCCTTTAGAGTAATTAGGTATTTGTGGTGAAGCCCTATATTAAGTTCGTTTTTTTAATTTTAAATTTCATGAGTAATAATATTAATAAAAATATATATGGAGTTCTACAAATTAAACACAAAAACCATAAATAAAATTGAATATTATAAATAACCAGCTCCTTTTTACAAATAGATATCTTTTAAATTTGTATTCATGTTAGTAGGTAATTCATTATTATTAATTTCCCATACATAATTTTTTATTGTCGATATCTACTTCCATTTTTGATTTTTCATTTGTTAGTATACAATTGTATTCTGAAGAGGCCATGGGCTCTGAAACATGTTGATATTTTTTTTAAAAGTGGTGAAAACAGAGTTCATTTTTATTAAGTATATGAAAATAGTTAATATTAGCACTCTTTTTTTAAAATAAATAAATAAAATAAATAATAAGGAAAGCGCTAAAAAAATTACTGGAAGTGATACCCGCATTCAAATTAAGGTGTATAAAGTTCTATTTTCCTTCTCGTGAATTCAAATTTCAGAAGAATCCATCAGACCCTCTTAGTTCTAATTATAATTCTTAATTGAAATATATATTTTTCTTTTTGCAGACTTCCTCAGACCTCTGGCTAATCCCCTAGAAAAGGTAAGTGTTTTGATTTTCCTGAAATTTAATAAAATAATTAGCGCCACTTAACGCGCTCGCTACATTCATTAAATGCAATAAATATTTATCTCTGACCCAAAACGATATTACATTCCGGGTTTAACTCATATCCATACCGTCCGCGATAAAAATGGTTAAAACTTCGCGTACTCCACTTGTTGGACGACTCTCGAACAAACTTCGTAAACAATTTATCTCCCATCTAAACTTTTGTCTTGTCAAAGTCGGACATTTTTCTTCGGACAGTTGGTTGTTACGAGTTTTAGATAAGTAGAAACTACGCGAAGTTTTCTAAAGTGCTTTCCGAGACTTTTGACTTCTGTCGTGAATGATTAAAAATATTATTATATTCATCGGTGCTCACCGTCTTACGAAATACAAATCACCGCGACAGACAAACACATTGCGTGTGTCCAAGGTCAACGAAGTTTATCACGTGACACGCAACAATATATGTATGTATGTTCAGCATGTAGGTATTATATTTTCAAATGTCTGTTAATTGTGAGTATTAAAATTTCGCTTTTATACATTTAAATAATTTTTAATTTATATTCAACATGACGAAGAAGCCATTGGCTTCGAAACATGTTGATTTTTTTCAATAAATAAGTGGTGTTTACAAAGTTAATTTTTATAAATTATAATTATGTCACCACAAAATAAATTTTCTATATTTGAAGAAGAAGTAAATAATTTTTATTTGTTAATAATGAAAGTTTGGAATAAAACTCAAAACAAAACAAAGCGATAAAATTGAAAGACATCAAATCAATTAAACACAATCGAATACATCGATATCATAATAATTAGTAATCTAGAGTACTAATAATAATAATAATATTACCTTTGTTCTCATCTCATTTATTTCAACACCAAATTTTTCCAAATATGATATTTTCTGTTCCCTAACCCAACATTTATCTTAAATCCGAGCTTTTGATATGCAGCCCACGGACATTCCTGCCCCCCCCCCCCCCCTTCCTCGAGAACCAGCCCATCCCCAGGCCCGGTGCCGAATGGTTTTGCAAAGAGAATTGTTTAGAATTCGCCACACGTCCGTCCCTAAATTAAACCATTGATTTGAGCGCCACACCCACGATTGTAATATTGGAACATAAATTATATTGGACTTTCAATTAATGGCCCGTGACAATCTTTCGTTAGAGATAGGAACGAATAACTTGCGGCCCGCGGCCGTAAATAATTATTATTGTATGTTGATTGATTCAAAAATCTTATATCCCCTTTCCGTGTCTGTTACTTATGGGAGCGTTCCGCATCATATAGTTTTTCCGTATAAACTCAGTGTTATGACTTAACAAGCAACCAACCAACGAGGGCACCACACATTGGATCAATGGAGAACAAAATGACTGCAAAACTCTACAATTGACCACGTTCTTGACACCTATAATTGATGTGCCTATAGGAATATCAATGCCTGTAAGAAAATCTGTAAACGAAAAAATAATGAAAATATACTGTCGTTTTTCAAATACATGACAAAAATATATTGTCGTGGTTTTTAACATAGAAAAATAGTAAGATTATTATAATCGCGCAGTCAAAAATATACGGGACGTACTTATTCCCCTACACGTAAAATTTCCATGAAAAATGTCAAGACCTGTGTCATTCTCGCGGAAATTTAGGCTAATAAGTTTCTAGATATTTTTCAATTTAAATCCTAAATTATGTGCAGTTCCTGTCGTTTTCGGATTTTGTGAAAATATGTTAGAAAAATATTTTCTGTAGAGGCGGTATGATACACGTGACAAACATATAAAGCTTATTTTTAATCATTACGTTTTTAATTATAGTAGGTGGTACGCCCATAGTTCATACCGAAAAGTAGCATGTTTTTCGATAATTAAAAAAATAGGAAAATATGCTAAAAACGTCGTAAAAAAATCCAGTGTATCAAATAAAATTTACTACCACATTTTGGTTACACTTTCTCATGTTTTATCTATCTAAGTGCGTGGCTATTTACTTCCATAATTACGTCCATACATACAATAAACCATGAATTGGACGGCTTCAAAAATCCTTTTTTGACATCACTATGATCAATAAGTACTTGATATCCCGGGCGTGAACTATATCTACAAATCAATGACTTCCCCTTCTCTATAGGTACTTGAGGCTTCCACGGTACGCCACTCCAATATTGTGCACTTATACCTTTCACGCTCCAATTCATTTCATAGTTTTTTTTTTTTTGTGTAGTGTAGTTCATCTGTCTACTTCTTTTTCTTTTCCGTATTATTTTTTTGATAAATAAAATCTCGCGTTTTTAAGATAGCATAAGAATACTTTTGAAATACGTACATACTCATATTAAGCTAAGTTTCTTACCATCCCGTCATGTGGCCGTGGGGATTTAGACAGATCGAATAGAGCGCGCTACATCTTCCACACACATCTTACGCTTCATCCACATTCATACATCTTGTTGCGCATTATTGAGGCTTCAGACATTCTTCCAATATCTGATTTACCTGGTCGTCCCAAAGCTTCCGCGGATACCTCTATTTCTAATATTATCAAATCCTCCTGTCTTATGTCATTATCATTAGATTTGTTCCATAAATAGGTCGTTAAGAAAAATATTATCTATTAATAATTTAATACATTTGAGGGGATTAGAATTGAAAGCGCTGATACGAATTATATTAAACAAAACATTATTATTGTGATGTTGCAATTTCAGAACGAAGTTCTGTAATTTTTTTTTAAACAAATTTATCAATCAATTAAAAAAAACACGCAGAAAAATCAAATCAACGATAAAATATTTTGTCTGTTACCCGGATTCGAACCACAGATCTCCAATATATCCGGGAATGGCCCGTTACCAATTACACCATGGCTGCCTCGTACATAGGAGATTCGTAAGATTTTCGATAATATTCATTTGGAGAAAATACTAAGCGACGTGTTTTAATATAATAATCTGGCAAAGATTCTCAATCTCATAATTGATAACTGATTTTGAAAGCATTGAAAGTTGGCGAGTTTTATAAGCATTTTATCAAAAGCATATTAATTTTAAAATCTCATCTCTGGCGATAAAATCAGATACAGAAACGTTTATCTATATTTCGTCTGTTGGATAGTGGAACTTTTGTTCGTAATCCCCTCATTATCATTCAATACCTTACCTTTATTGGTAGATGTTACAATTAATGTTAGAAAAACATTTCAATTTTCGTAAATTTGTCGCCTGCCTTTTTGTTGTTGCCTTGAAAATTTATTAGAACAGTAGACCATATTTTTCCATTTAAGAAAGACAATCGTATTAGTATGTTTAAGCCGTGCGTACGACGCACATTGTTTCGGTGTTGTATTGGTGTTTACGGATATAAACACCAACACAACGAAACAATGTGCCTAGTTCTTACGGCTTACACATACTTATTCGTTTGTTTTCCTTAAACTCAAAGAGGTCTACTGCTGTCTATTTGAATACCCACTTGTCCGGATGTTAATATGGTTTAATCATAAATACTAAAAAAAAATTCATTTAATTTTATTAAATATCTATGCAATAATTCGCTCCGATTTTGGTTCCAATCTGAACTATTACCAACTCAGTCGGGGGTGATTCGATCAATGTCCGTTTCGTAGAAATCATTTGAGGATTCGCTCCCAGTAATGGAGATGAACAGACCGCCAAGCCGATTTAGACCGAAGTGCTTCTGCAAATCCCTCCTTCCTAGTGGACGTATTAGTAAATGGACGAGTGAACTCTCTTAGGAATACGAGAAGAGTGTATTGCCTTTCCAAAATACGTGTAACAAAGTGCGACAAACGTTTTTTTCTTCATTATTATGAGCATCTTTAAAGAAAGATAAATGACTCATTTCCTTGAGTGTAGTAAGATTTATAATTTTATTGCGTAATGCGTTTTTTCAACTATTTTATTTTGGGAACATCATTGGTAATAAACAAAAATTTCGCTAGTCCATGGTAATTTTGATATCTTTATAGACTTAATCTCGATAGAGTGAGGAATGAACAAATTAGACGAGAATGCAATGCTGGCTGTAGTTTGGTAAAAATAAAGAAAGGAGTGTTGAGATGGTTTGTTCATGTGGAACGAATGAACGAGGAAAGGATGTTTAAGAAAATATATGAGGCGAGTGTTGAAGGCAACAGAAATAGAGGGCGTCCGCGAAAGACCTGGCATGATAAGATACTACAAGTACTTGAGATGGCCCTGTTAAAAGCCGCAACAACCGTAGCACTTGTATGAGAAGATGTATGAATGCGGCCGAAGCAAAAGTGGTGTGCCAGGATAGAAGAGTGTGGCGTTCAATCCTCTCTGCCTACCCCTGCTGGGAAACGGCGTGATGGTTAGTTAGTTAGTTTAAATTAATAATAATTCCATGAAGAGTGGGGAGAAAGGTGTGGGTAGATGGGATGGGGATGATTTAAAATCTGTACGTTAAATAATAAAATGTTTAGGATGATTATGTTCTATATGGCAAAGTTTGATTTAATTACAGTGATTGGGTTATAAAAAATGACTTTTATTGAATTGGCCAGTATTTTATTAATAAAATGGTCATTTTTTAAATTAAATAGTGTATTCTCATCAATTGTTATTAAGTCAATATTATGTTTAAATGGACAATACAATAAATTAATAATTAGTCTTTTTTAAATGGTCAGTAAATTAAATAAATGATCAGTATATTCTAGATATATACTGGCAGATAAAATAAAGTAATAAAGGCTGTGCTACTTAATTTAATTTTAAATTAATTGCTGCTTAATGTTATCTTTTTTGGCTTATTTTGATGGAAAAATCTGTATTTTTGGCCATTTGTATTTAAATTATGAACTTAAATAGTTTTTCAATACAATTTTTCTCGTATAAATTAATAAATTATAAAATACTGATCGTTTTCCGTACTTCTACTGGCCAAGTATCAATTATTTACTGATCAAGGATAATTATACATATTTAAAATACTGACTACACATTTGAAATATTGACCATTTTAATAATGAAATACTCACCACTTTACTAACTAATAAAATACTGACCATTATATTTAAAAAAAACTGACCATTCAATTAGTCCTAAAAAATAAACTCCTTGAAATAAAGTGCATGGAGGCTCTGTAGAAAAATTATTTCTACTTGGGGTTTGTATTGCAATGTGGAAGACATTTTACAATGTGGTGACATTTAAAAAAAATATCAATTTTTAATTATTTAAAACAATATCAACTTTAATTATTTAAAACTGTTTTTTTTATCATTATTTAATTTAATTACAATTATTTTAATAAGAGAAAAAATTAGTCCCATTTAAGAATAGTCAGTGTTGTTGTTATTTTAATGGTCTGAATATATCTCGCCTGTTTTTTGATTCGGTTATCGGATCGATTTTTTTCCCATTTTTCCTAAATCCTATTTTTCGTAAGCTTGTATGAAATAGATGGCGCATCTTCATATCTTTGGCCTCCCTCTTGTGAGTAATAGGGGATTTGTACCAACATTGGGGAAAATTAATTATTCTCCCTACAGTGGCAAGGACCGTACCGAAGTAAGAGGGAATTTCCCTTATTGAATACGTAAAGCATATCCATATATGGTTTTTCAGAATCTCCGTAGCATGGTTTTTATTTTGATGATATTATCTGCTCACTGTAACATTGTTACTTCGAATAGTATTTTTTTTAACATTGTAATAGAGCATCGAATTAATCTATAGAAAGACAAAATTTAAAATCTCGAAGACCAAAAATTAATTTAATTAAGTACGTATTGAAATAAATTACTTATTTTATGTCATCCTTTTTTCAGGATTCACGGAATTTACTCTTTAATACACGAAATAAATTAAATTGTAACATAATTTTTACTTTATTTTTCCAAGTTGTTCTAATTTCTAACCCATAAAAGAGTAACTGTAATATGTTGTTCCTCTCATCGTCATAAAATATTTTTATACCAGCCATACGCCTGTGAAAAATCACGGTAATCTGGTCGGCGTGGTGTCACAGTTGCGTTTTGGCTGAACCATTGCGTGTTGCGCGGTGATTGCGTGTCACACTCTTATTATCTAAAGTCTTAATTCCAAAAATTCACGGACTTTTCGAATCGACAGACAGACAGAGAACGAAAATATTATATTTAGAAGATAGATTGTACTTTAAAGTCACAGTAGGTTATTCTTCTATCAAGGTCGTTGACGATAGTAGTTCATAACATATCTACCCATTCGTTTTATTTTTGATGCTTCAAAGTTTTTTCTAAATTTGCGACCTTTAAAACTAAGATACAAAAAAATGTCTAAAGAGGGCCATAAAAATGTCAGATTTGAACAAATTGGATGTGATAGCTTTTCTACAAGCGACATGTATTTTTAAATATTATTTTATAGAAGAAAGTACATTTCAGACGTACAATGTTATTTATTTACGCCATCATTTCCCGTGTGTCAGGTTAGTTCATCTTCCAACCGTAGCGCCCCATTTTTAGCCGCCGTAAATTTTGCCACAATATTCCATCGTATCTCATCGCCACTCTACTCATCTGTCATCCCCGATCCACCCCGACAGGCAGGGCGCCGCGTGCACTAGTACATTATTGCATTCGCGGGCCTTCTTCGCAGCTTTCCATGTGCCCAAACCGAAGCGGCAAAGATTACAAAAGACCACACTCGACTATCGTGACACGCAACATTCGTTTCATTTATCGCAAAATGTGCCTCTCTAATAAATTAGTATTCCCCGCTGTATCTTTGTATCTTGCTCGCAAATATTTTTGGACGTCGTTTATTTCCTTTGTTTCCCAATTTCTCTTCATTTTCCTTTTCTCTCTTTCTACATAAGACAAATCTTTGCCGAAGCAAAACTCTTAGATGTGTACCTGTGTTTTTGTGCCGAGATTTCGTTTGTTCAGATCGTCTTAGGTCCAACTAATCCCAGACATTTTTCCTATTTCTGGTGACAAGCTTCTCCAAGTACAATAAAAACGATAATATATTATAAATATAGCTCTCTTCACATGTTTGCGACATCTATGTATGTGTTTTATAATCTCCTGTATTTTTTGCTGAAAATATTATTTATCGAATTAATCGCTATTATAGAAATAAATAAATAAGGATTTATGTAAAAAAATGTTTTTTCATGAAATTGGTAATATCGAAAAATATTTTTAAAAATCACATATTTTTAAAAGCCGTCATTCGGCCGTATTCTGAAAACAGCAAGATTATTTTTTTAGTGTTTGTTACCTTAACACTAAAAAACGGACAAGAGTAGATTTTTAACAGTTCACCTTATTAGGTGATTCTACCCCTACACTCAAAAATAGATTGGACGTATGTATTGATGCCCTTGTAAGTACTCAATTAATTTACATTGACGACTTTGGCAATTTTAAATTAGATCTTTGGAAAGTAGTAGTCGTGAATATACTTTCCAAAGTCCAATTGATGCGATATGTTGATTGAAGGGAACGTGGAGTATAAGGGTAAATAATTCATTCTTTATAAACCCAAGACAGGGAGCAGAAATCGCATCCTGTGTTTTTATGTCTACATATTATATAGATGGTGCAATATCACTTTTCAACACCAAACAGTTTTCCTTTTTTTATTGGTTATTTATCATAATCTTGTTTGAGGTTTGTACGCAAGAATACATACATTACAGTATATTTAAGACTACATTACTTAGTCGTGCAGTAAAGGCAAATAAACCATTTTCAATTAAAGAAGGTACCTCAATATTTTGTTACACAAGCTTGGATTGTATTGTCGGACCTCCATAATGTCAGGGTGTTCTTAAAAAAGACCTGTTTATTTGACGCCGAAGCGATATTTATATCATCACGCAAACCATTCATTACAATCTAGAATTTTGTCTAAAATATAAGTTTTGATTAATAATACTATATAAAATAAGAAAGTACAAATATTATTTTAAAAGTTTGTCTTAAATACAAAAAAAAAATCTATTTGTTTCACTTTACACATCAACTAATTTCTTAATCCAAAGAGTTCAAATATTAAATTAAAGACAAAATTTTCGTCACAGTGATATAAATATTGACATTTTTTAAAAGATGTCTTATCGTTTCTCCATTTTTTAATTTTGAGGTAACAATCACCAAATAATTATCTTGTAATTTTGAGAATACGGTCGATTGTTTAATATTGTATCTGGCGTATGGGTATATTTATTTTGTTAGGTTACAAATCTGTCTATAATTCTTCATTGCGATGATGGCCCTAATGAGATTTATCCGAGTGTGCCATTTGAGTGAAAGTTTAATGATGCTCTACAAAACGTGATTCTTACAAAATTAATATTTGGAAGTCTTCTGAAATTGAACTCGCGCTTCGTGTTCCTGAGGCTCTTGATCGACGATGATAATTATTGTTCCCGCCGGCGAAAAGGGTGTGCTTAATTTAAAAGTAAATTTCCCTCGCAAATTCTGTCTTCCCACTTCTGAAACTCTTAAACGTACCCGCAATCGAGATTCTTTGAAAATATGAACCGCTACTCATATCTGCGCACACATCCACTCCCATGTGCCTTTCTCGCTCGTAGTATAAGAACCTTGTTCTTCTGCATAATATTCTGAGCGGCACGGGGTACTTATGCCGCGCTGCCTTTTGTTCTTGAAGGGACACTGTTCTTGCAGGCAGCGTTCTCGCAGCGGAAGTTACCGCTGGTACCTGTCTGTCTTTCGCAATTTTGTTCTAATATGAGTAGCTGCGTATCAAAACCTACCCAACGACCATTTTCGTTTTTTTTAGATTTGAATTTCAATATATTCTCTAAGCTCAATCCTTCATTTATAATATTAGTTTACTATCATAACATGTCCCAATCTGAAGTTATTGCTATTAAAAAATCAACTTGAGTTTCAAAACCTACCTAAAACCTAATGTACTATTACGCCACATCGTAGATAATGTTATTACTAAGATATGTGAAAAATTTGAACAAAATCGGCCTTCAAAGTCTGAAAAGGGAAGTTTCGAAAATAAATCAAAAGAATAATGCAATTCGTTTAAAAATTCACCCACCGCGCTAGCTTCAAATTACTACAACTCAGCTAATTTTCTGAATTTTCGTATTAGTGATGACTCAAATTATTCTTAGAATTTCAAGTGATGAGATAAAAAAAAAACATTTTTTTTGAAAATATCAAGGTATAACCTTCAAGAGAAGGAATTTAATTTCTAAGATATTCCTAAAATCGGTATTTAAAAATATTTAATCATGGAGCGCTGAAATTTATCAAAAGTTTCTAAGATTCTAGATTCATACACCTGTCAAAAGTGAACGAGAATTCCAAGTGATGTCAGATGTTGCCAATAGAAATAGTTTTAAAAATGGACATAGATTAAAGATGGAAAAGATTATTAAAACTATTGTTAACAATAAAAAATCTCGAGTATCTAAAATGTTTTTTTTATCCTGCTTATGTTTTCAGCCTACCCTTATAAATAATCATCACCTTTATTAAAAATTCTTATACGTTTTTTTATGTTTGTAGCGTTAACTTTGTGGTTCGATATAATAATTTATTTTAAAAACACTAAACCAATTTTATATAAACCACATTGATTATTTTTGACTTCGACCGATTTTAGCCCCGTTGTATCTTCATCAGGACGGACATATATAAAATGATTATTAACGGACGCATATGAAACGATCCGCCTTGGCGAAAATTCATTGGCGTTAAAAATAATACCGCGGTTTATATAAAGTTTGTTAGTTTTTTAAATTAATAAAACTTTTTATTTGTCATATCGCCTTGATTAATTATCTCGACTTTGGTATTTTCTTTTAACTCATTACAATTAAGACTGTAGCCTCTTGAATGATTAACCGAGACGTGCGTATTTAAAACATAATTTAACTTCCTCTGTTAAGCTTTGTTCTCACCCCTATACCTTGGGCTCGGGAAACCACGCTATTAGATAAACTTCTAGACTCTTCATGCCAAAAGCTCTCTGAAACTAATTGCTGTAGGCCTTCTTCCCTGCAAGCTTAACTCAAAATAATTTTTATATGTTATAAATGTAAAACTTATTCAAATACTTTCCATGGAGTGAATCTCTCTAGCGCTCTGGCTGTCCACGGTTATAGGTGCGACACATTTTAATTTTTGATTTGAAAATATTTTTGATTAAATTGATACTTGATTATTAATTTCTTAAGTAGACTTGCATACGCGAAATACATTTCACAATAACATTCTATGTAAAGAATTTAATTTTAAACACCATGTTTTAATCCACTATATGAGTAATAATATTTAATTAAAGGGTTACTTAAGGTTATTATTACGGTTGTTGGACATATTTTTGTGTTAAATAAAACAGATATTTTGTACAAACCGTATATTTTACTGAGAAGCAAAGTCGCTGAAGTCTATCCAGGATCATCGGGAGAGCGTCTTATCACGGCTGAGGATGATGACACTGGATAAGACTTAAACGAAACGTCGAGATTTGCTTGCCAGTGAAATATACGGTTCGTATAAAATATTCATTTTATTTAACACAAAAATAATATTTAAGCCTAAGCGCTTTCGATGGAGACTAGACCTGACAATAAAAATAAAAACAATATGGCAAAACAATATAATGTAAGGGGAGGGAGAGAGGGTGTTCCGGATGGGAACACTTTTTTTCTTTTGCGGCTCAGTAGTCTTCGCTGGTGGGGCAGAGATCGCCACCAGAATTTGCAGTGAAGCTCGTAGTCCGTGGATATGCCAGAAGTCAAACGCCGAAGTAGTGCTTTTATCGTATTAAAGTCGAAGAAAAAATCCGAAGCGAAGTCCAAGTCAGAAAGCAGTGGTCACAAAAATCCAAGAAAGCAGAGTCCAAAGTAGGTGAGCAGGGTCAGAAAGAAAAGGCAGCAAGAAGATTGTCCAAATAGCGGTTCTCGTACCGACGCGAGTGGCGTATCTGTGGTACCCGCTCAAAAAATGCATTTTATTTATACCAAATTCAAAATTTCACAAGATTGCGTCATAGCATGTTACAGAAACCAATGAGATTGCGTAATTCTGGGAAGGCGCCGCAGCGCTCCCAGCGGCCGAGCGGTGAACTACGTCATTCGCGGTTGCACAATTTCACCGCGCGGCAGATTTCATATGACAGATACAAATTAATTCATAAAAAATGCATTTTAGCTCCCAAGAGACTAATACTGTGTTATTTTGTAATAACAGACCTAGCAGATGATAATAACACAGTTATTTGGACGGGCTGGGTCATACAAGGCCCAAAAAACTAAAATTAAATTCGCCACAAACGGCTCAAATTTTCAAAAATTCATAAAAAATCAAAAACAGCAGTTTTACAAGTTTTGCTATGACAAATGTAATTTGCGCATGCAAGCGCTCATTTTAACAGTAATTCCAAATATTTCAGGTAAATATTTACTGAGTTATAGGCATTCAAAAAAGCGCCAAAAACCAATTTCTTTATTTCACTCTCAGGCGCGCCTATATCATTCCACATGTATAAAAATACATTTTCCAGACAGGCATTCAGATAAGGAATGCAATGACACTACATAAGTAGGAATTCGTCCACGGTAAGCCGCTCTGGTTGTCGATAAAAAATTCAACTTTTTAATATCCTCCACGGCGAGCCGTGTGCGCGAGCTTACCGCGACGTGGGCCCGCAAACAGGCGTCTACCGTTTCCAAATCGAGAAAAATACAAAATTTTTCTCACGGTCTTCCAGTACTCATTCATTTCATGCTGACCATCTCCACGATGGCGCCCGGTGCAGGCCTTCGGGCCCCCGTGGAGGGTATCCCATATACGCATCTCAGACGGGGGCTCGGAATTGAGTACTAGGCGTTAGAAGTTATAGCCGGTCAGGTAAGTTTGTAAAATCTCTGAATATTCAAAAAACATTTATTTGCCCGTCGGCGGATTCAACGGCGGAAAGAAAGAGACGAGACCCTCTGCAGCGAGACTCGTCTCCCGTGTTGGCGAATATTGCGTGCCACACTCATGCCCATTTAGTGTTGGCGAACATCGCGGGTACCGCGTGCCACACACATACTTTACTTTGGGGCGTTACATCGCGGAAGAATCCCTTCGGCTCAAACTTCTAACCTTTGTCCACGCACCAACAGGTGCCAAATAAAAAATTATTTATTTCCATTTTATTCATAAAAATTCATAAAATTCCAATACATTTTTCTCATCAGAGATTCAACATAATGCACATGACAATATTGCATACAAAAAGGGCGCCAAGCGCTGCTTCCTACAAGACATCAACATATTTTAAAATATTTTCATAACATATACAAATTCCACACATATTTGTATCGACACTTGTAGCTGGAAATAACATCGGCAGCCAAACAGGCTGCATTTTTCATATTCATTCAACAAAGGGCCAATCTCCGGTCTAGTGTCCGGGCGATGTTGTTCTACAGCTAGTTGGAAGCAGTATGCGCGCGCGGCCCCCCTCCAGTCGCGGCAACAGCCGCTGGGCACTGACTTGCGCGCGCTCCGAGCGGCAACCCGATTTTCAGTAGCGGCATACACGCCTCGTCTCCAATGCAATTTTCTGTATGTAGCGGCTGATTTATTGTGGACACGCGCCGCTCATAGTGGTCATGTTATGTTCTCATTTTTTACATGGCTCAACCCTGTCCGTTCCATACTCCCCCCGTGTGGCCTGCCCGCACTTATCAGGAGGACAGGGTATGCTGCCAGCGCCCTTATGCTGGATTCCCCTTCAGCATGATTATTCTTGTGGCTGGTCGAGTATAATCGCCCGCAGCTGTGCGTACTCGGACGACTCGAATTTGTCCATCGGGCGCCGGGCGGGCTTCCAAAATTCGCCCTCTGGGCCATGTGTTGCGGGGCAGCGCGGGATCTGCGATGACGGCCATCTCGCCTTCCTTAATTGCGGGCGCGGGCTCCTGCCATTTATTTCGGCGCGCCAATGTCGGCAAGTACTCTTTCATCCACCGCCGCCAGAATAAATCGGCCATCTGTTGCGATATTCTCCACTGTCTTTTCAGGCATACATTTTCATCTAGCGCCCCGTATACCGCCAAATGTGAATTGCGGCCGGTCGCTCCCAGCAACAGATGGTTCGGCGTAAGAGGCGCGTCATCTTTCGGATCAACCGATACATGCGTCAACGGACGGCTATTCACAGTATATTCGGCCTCAGCCAACAGAGTCCTCAAGGTTTCTTCCCGCGGTGCCCGCTCCTTCAAAGTAGCCTCCAACGCCCGCTTCACGGCGCGTACCAGGCTCTCCCAGGCGCCACCCATATGTGGGGCGAGGGGGGGGTTGAAGTTCCATTCAACCCCGCTCTCCGCGAGGTGCCCATGCATCCGCGGGTCACTTCTCAAATCCTTCAGCGCGGCTGCCATCTCTTTTTCCGCGCCTCGAAAATTGGTTCCATTATCGGAATATAGTAGGCGCGGATGCCCGCGCCGCGCTGCCATTCGCCTTATAGCGAGTATGGCCGAGTCTGCAGACAAAGACTCGGCGATTTCCAAATGTACGGCGCGCGTTGTGAGGCATGTAAATAGCGCGCCGTACCGCTTCTCTCTTCGCCGGCCGATAGTCACCTGCATTGGGCCAAAATAATCGAGCCCACAATGGTAAAAAGCGGGAGTATTGTAAGCCAGTCGGCAATCTGGCATTTGACCCATTAACGGCGGTTGCGGCTGGCTTTTTCTGTTTCGGCACGCTTGGCATTCATATTTCACCCGGCGCACTGTTGGTCTCAATTTTAAAATATAAAAATTCTCCCGCACATCTGCCACAGTTTTCTCAGTGCCCGGGTGATTTTCCTTCTCATGATAATGCCTTATCATCAAGCGGGCATACGGGTGAGAGCCGTCCAATACTACCGGCGCCCTCAAGCCGGCCGGTATTTCATGCACCGCGGTCTGCTCGAGCCGCGAGCCCATCCGTATAACTCCATATTCATCCAGGCGCGGCGTCAGTGGATACAGCCGGCTGGTCCTTGGGACGGCTCCACCGCGGTGTAAAATTTTTATCTCCGTGCCGAACGCCTCCGCCTGAGAATGCAATATCCATGCGCGCTCGGCTGCTATTCTTTCGTCGCAGGTGACATCTCGGCCGGGCCGCTCTTCAGCGCGGCGGCGGCAATTCCAAATGAAGCGCCTTATCCATGCCGCGGTGCGCACCAATTTTGTCCAAGATGAGAAGCGTCTTATATCGGGCAATGCTCCCCCCGTGGGCGTTCTTCCGGTCACCAAAACAATGTCCGCTCTTTTTTCCAGTACTGTGTTATCTGGTTGCCGCCGGCGGCTCTCTTGCGGCCACGCCGACTCTCCCCGGTGTAGAAAGTCAGGGCCGCTGAACCACATACCATCAGCGGCCAAATCTGGGAGTTCGCCGTCCCGTGTCCCAATATCAGCGGGATTATGTTTAGTGGGGACCCATCTCCAATCGGCGATTTTTGTCAGTTCATCAATCTCTTCCCAGCCGGTTAGCGACAAAAGTCGAATACGCCCGGGGGTCGGTCCGCAACCAGCATAACACCGTGGTGGAATCGGTCCACAGTACCGTACGTGCTATTTTACAGCGGTACTCTTTTTTCACAGCCGCCGACAGTCGCGCGGCGATAAGTGCCGCTTGCAGCTCTAGCCTCGGTATTGACAGCGGTTTTAGCGGTGCCACCTTACATTTTGCCGAGATGAAGGCTACAGAATGGCCACCCTCTCCTGTCTCGACAAAATAGGCCACCGCGCAGCTCGCTTTTTCTGAGGCGTCGCAAAACACATGAAGCGCGACTTCACTATCGCGGCGGGATATGCACGGGCGCGCGATTTCACATTTCACATTCCTTATTAGCTCGCACCACGCGTACCATTTATCGGCGTGCTCGGGTTGTATTCTCTCTTCCCATCCAATTTTAGAGCGCCATACATCCTGTAATAGGATTTTTGACCTTATTAGTATGCAGGCCAAAAATCCGATGGGGTCAAATATTTTCATTACGGCGCTCAATATTTGTCTCTTTGTCGGGCGGCCAGCCTCCGTTATTTCTGGAAAGTTCACAAATTGAAAAACAAATTTGTCGGAGGCCGGCTCCCATGCAATCCCGAGCACTTTTTCTGCCGTTGTCTCCGCCCCGATAATCCTCATCGGTTCCACCGCTCTTAAGGCGGGCTCAATTTTTTCCAATACTGCAGGATCATTGGAGGCCCAATTGCAGAGTTGCATTTTCCCTCGACGCAGTATTTCAGTCACTTCGGTGAACATTTTTAAGGCCTCTTCAGTTGAATCTACTGCGTCGAGGTAATCGTCCATATAAAATGTAGTTTCAACCGCCTTTGCCGCGGTCGGAAATTCCGTGGCACTGGCTTGCGCAATCCGGTTCCTCACATATTGTGCACTGCTGGGCGAGCAGGTGGCGCCAAAAATCATAGACGACATTTGATAAGTCGTCGGCACCTGCTCGCCTGGTTGTTTCCATAGAAATAATTGCGCCGCTTGGTCGGCCTCTCGGATTTTTATGCGCAAAAACATTTCTTTCACATCGGCTGCCAGTGCCACTTTTCCTTCCCGGAACCGGAACACACTGCCTAGAAGTGAACTCAGCAGGTCCGGCCCCGTCAATAGCATATCATTCAATGATACTCCTCGGCACTTACTCGCGGCATCAAATACTATACGTATTTTGCCGGGCTTGTTTGGGTTAAAGACTGCAAAATGCGGCAAGTAAAACTTAAATTTCAGCGCTTTTTCTTCGGCGGGTGACAATGCGCGGGCGTAATCTTTCTCAAAATATTCATTTATTTTCGCCCTGTACGCCGTCGCATATGCAGTATCTTTTTCCATTTTTCTTTCAATCCCCGCCAGGCGGTTGGCGGCGCACTGGCGGCTGTCTGGGAAATTCACTTCATCCATCTTCCAAAGAAGGCCCGTTTCCCATTGCCCGGTAGGTAATTGCCGCGTAGTGGCCTCCATAATAGCGGCGGCGCGGGCGTCTTCTCTATTGACGCGGGCCGCGGCAGTGATCCCCAGTGAATCCACTGCAAAATGCGCCCTTATCAGCGCCTCCAGATCGTTATCGGCCGCCGGCACCGTGGCGCCGGAGAGCGCCAAAACCGTCGCGGTGCCGGCGGGTGGTCGGCGGCCAAGCTCGCCGTGTGTGGTCCATCCCAGGGCTGTGCGGGAGCGCAATCCGCCGGTAGGTATTTCAGTCACCTCCCGGGTGACGATCAAATGCGCGTGGTCCTGGCCTATCAATATTCGCGGCTCCACTTCATTAAATTCCGCGCACTTTCCACCAACACACGCGCGTTCTGGGTCAGTTTCAATTTTATTTTTATTTTTATTTTTATTTTTCTCTTGGCACTCGCATTTTCTTAGCACTTTTTGCGCGGGCAGAGCGAGCTGTTTGACTGTGCTCGCCCGCATTTCATATGCAGCCTCACTCCCCCGCACTGTGAGATTTACATCTTGGGACCGGTCATCTGAGGAACACATTCCATTTGCGCCGTGAATTCTAAGTCCGCGCACCGGTCCGCGGGCCCCGACGGCGCTGGCCACTGTTTCATCGACGAGAGTGACGGTCGAACCCTCATCGAGAAGCGCGTAAATTTTCACGTGACCTCGGGGCCCACTCACAGTCACCAACAAAACTTTTAATAGTACGGCATATCGCCCATTGTCCAATTTTGCGTGCCCCACTGTATCATCGCGGGGCGCCGTAACATTCGTCGCGGGGGTGCTAGTTGGGGCGGCCGCGGCGGCGCCGCTTGACCCGCGCGGTGGCGCGCTTCGCGGGGCGCCTCGCCCGCCTCGCCGATGTTGATCGCGGCCACGCCCGCCTCGCCCGCCGCGCCCGGATCGATGTTCTTCAGCGGCAGGGGGCGGGCGGCGATTTTCTTCTAAGTGCAGCGAGTGGTGGTGTGGTGCTCGGCATCCATTTTCGCCGCACCGCTTGGCCTTGCAGTTAGGCAACATATGCCCCTTGTCAGGCAATTAAAGCAGACAGCGGCCCGCCTTGCCAATGTCCATCTCTCCCGTATGGGTTTATTCCAATACGCCCTACAATCCAGCAGGGCGTGATTTGCCATATGGCAGGCGCAGCATCTGGCGGCGCTCGTTGACGGTCTACTTTCATCACCGTCTTCCGTCAATTGGTTAACTTGACCGCTTCGGCGGGCGGTCATCTTCTGGCTCGCTTTTGGCCTACATCCGGCGTACGGCGCCATGTCCAATATGTCGACCAGCCAGTCCGATAAGTCCTTTATTGTAATGTTGGTTGGTCCGCCTCTCCTTGAATTCAGCCACATTAATTTCGCCGACATGGGAAGCTTGCCGACCATTTCTGTAAGTAGCTGCGGTGACGTCAGGTATTTCCGGTCAAAGCCATGCACGGTCGCCACCACATTTCTGATGGCTATAGCATAATCCGTCAGCGCGTCTATCGGCGAATCTTCAGTGATCCGTGGGTGGCGGCGGACTCTTTCCAGCATGCTATCAATAATGTCCTCAGAATTGCCGAAGCGGTTTTTCAGTGTCCGCATAATCTCCTCCAAATTCTGTGGGTCCACTAGAAGCGGCGCGACTGCTTCGCGCGCTCGTCCTTTCAGCGCCGTTTGTAGGCGCATAATATTTTCAGGCGGCGACAATCCACATAAAACTGACGACTGCTCATACTGCGCCAGGAAAGTCGGCCACTCGAAGGGGTCTCCAGAAAAATGCGGCAATTCTTTGACGCCTGATTGTCGCGCCAAAATTGCTGAAACCGGCGCCTCTCCCGCAGTAGGTTGTGAGCGAGTGCTGTTGGCCTGGCGTGAATTTAGCGCCTCTTCAATCAGTGAGTTGACCATCCGTCTTTGTTCCGGATGGCTCAGGACCCAATCTCTCGTGAATGTGCTCGGTTCTGGACAACGGCCCCGCTGTCCAGATCGGTCTGATGACACAATCGCGTACTCCTCTCTGACGTCATCGGCCGCGGCAACTGGTGGGCGGCGGGTGGTGACGTCATCGGCCGCGACAACTGGTGAGCGGCGAGTGGTGACGTCATCGGCTGCGACGACTGGTAGGCAGCGAGTGGTGACGTCATCGGCTGCGACGACTGGTAGGCAGCGAGTGGTGACGTCATCGGTCGCGACCACTGGTGGGCGGCGGGTGGTGACGTCATCGGTGGCGGCTGGTGTCGGCCGCTTGGGTGTGACATCATCAGCGGCGACCGAGGCTGGTCGCTTGGATGCCGCCCTGGTCGGTTGCACATTTGCAGCTTCGGATGCGTCTGCCTTTGCTGAGCAGATCCGGATGAGCGCCTCCGCGTGCTCTCGCTGGAGTTCTCGTATGAGCTGCTGTTGGCGCCGGATCTCCGCCGCTTGCCGGCGGACGGTGTCCTCCGTGGATGTCGTGGAGGCCCGGTCCACTTCAGAACCGGCTCGTTCCGGTGCCACAGGCTCGTCCTGGTCGTGGTCTCCCCCAACAGAGTGTCTCGATCCCTCTTGAGACATGGTGGTCGTCAGCGAAGCTCAGATATCCGGCTCGAAGGACCAAAATGTTCCGGATGGGAACACCTTTTTTTTATGCGGCTCAGTAGTCTTCGCTGGTGGGGCAGAGATCGCCACCAGAATTTGCAGTGAAGCTCGTAGTCCGTGGATATGCCAGAAGTCAAACGCCGAAGTAGTGCTTTTATCGTATTAAAGTCGAAGAAAAAATCCGAAGCGAAGTCCAAGTCAGAAAGCAGTGGTCACAAAAATCCAAGAAAGCAGAGTCCAAAGTAGGTAAGCAGGGTCAGAAAGAAAAGGCAGCAAGAAGATTGTCCAAATAGCGGTTCTCGTACCGACGCGTGGCGTATCAGTGGTACCCGCTCAAAAAATGCATTTTATTTATACAAAATTCAAAATTTCACAAGATTGCGTCATAGCATATTACAGAAACCAATGAGATTGCGTAATTCTGGGAAGGCGCCGCAGCGCTCCCAGCGGCCGAGCGGTGAACTACGTCATTCGCGGTTGCTCAATTTCACCGCGCGGCAGATTTCATATGACAGATACAAATTAATTCATAAAAAATGCATTTTAGCTCCCAAGAGACTAATACTGTGTTATTTTGTAATAACAGACCTAGCAGCAGATGATAATAACACAGTTATTTGGACGGGCTGGGTCATACAAGGCCCAAAAAACTAAAATTAAATTCGCCACAAACGGCTCAATTTTCAAAAATTCATAAAAAATCAAAAACAGCATTTTTACAAGTTTTGCTATGACAAATGTAATTTGCGCATGCAAGCGCTCATTTTAACAGTAATTCCAAATATTTCAGGTAAATATTTACTGAGTTATAGGCATTCAAAAAAGCGCCAAAAACCAATTTTTTATTTCACTCTCAGGCGCGCCTATATCATTCCACATGTATAAAAATACATTCTCCAGACAGGCATTCAGATAAGGAATGCAATGACACTACATAAGTAGGAATTCGTCCACGGTAAGCCGCTCTGATTGTTGATAAAAAATTCAACTTTTTAATATCCTCCACGGCGAGCCGTGTGCGCAAGCTTACCGCGACGTGGGCCCGCAAACAGGCGACTACCGTTTCCAAATCGAGAAAAAACCAACATTTTTCTCACGGTCTTCCAGTACTCATTCATTTCATGCTGACCATCTCCACGATGGCGCCCGGTGCAGGCCTTCGGGCCCCCGTGGAGGGTATCCCATATACGCATCTCAGACGGGGGCTCGGAATTTGAGTACTAGGCGTTAGAAGTTATAGCCGGTCAGGTAAGTTTGTAAAATCTGTGAATATTCAAAAAACATTTATTTGCCCGTCGGCGGATTCAACGGCGGAAAGAGACGAGACCCTCTGCAGCGAGACTCGTCTCCCGTGTTGGCGAATATTGCGTGCCACACTCATGCCCATTTAGTGTTGGCGAACATCGCGGGTACCGCGTGCCACACACATACTTTACTTTGGGGCGTTACATCGCGGAAGAATCCCTTCGGCTCAAACTTCTAACCTTTGTCCACGCACCAATAGGTGCCAAATAAAAAATTATTTATTTCCATTTTATTCATAAAAATTCATAAAATTCCAATACATTTTTCTCATCAGAGATTCAACATAATGCACATGACAATATTGCATACAAAAAGGGCGCCAAGCGCTGCTTCCTACAAGACATCAACATATTTTAAAAATATTTTCATAACATATACAAATTCCACACATATTTGTATCGACACTTGTAGCTGGAAATAACATCGGCAGCCAAACAGGCTGCATTTTTCATATTCATTCAACAAAGGGCCAATCTCCGGTCTAGTGTCCGGGCGATGTTGTTCTACAGCTAGTTGGAAGCAGTATGCGCGCGCGGCCCCCCTCCAGTCGCGGCAACAGCCGCTGGGCACTGACTTGCGCGCGCTCCAAGCGGCAACCCGATTTTCAGTAGCGGCATACACGCCTCGTCTCCAATGCAATTTTCTGTATGTAGCGGCTGATTTATTGTGGACACGCGCCGCTCATAGTGGTCATGTTATGTTCTCATTTTTTACATGGCTCAACCCTGTCCGTTCCAATTAGGTACCCTTGAAATACTAGATAGGACAGAAGACAACTACCTGGATAGCCTGCGGTCCAACCTGAGATGCATGAAATATAAGAAAACAAAATGTATCAATAACATTGTTAATAAGAAAGTATGTTTTCATCATTAAGGGCCAGTTGCATCGATTAATTAACACCTCAGAACCCCCCCCCCTAACCCCTCACCGTCCACTGGTCCTCCTCTTCACCGTAACACACTAGCATGGTTTAACTTTTTTGATTTTTAGTACACAAACAATCCTGATGAAGAGAACATTGTTCTCGAAACATGTAGATTGTATAATCTAATAAAGCGGTGAAAACAAAGTGATTTGTGTTTTATTTTAATAATAATGTCACCACAAAGTTCAAGCCTTCATTCAAAAGATAAAATATTCTTCAAACAAGTAATCTTTCATTTAAATTATTGATTTTTGCATTTTCTATCAATCAAACAAACTGTTTACGTAAAGATACTACAAACCAAGTTGTTGCCACCGGCCCTAAGTAACAGTGAAAATAGAATTCATATGCAAAAATGCGGGACCAATCCTTATATAAACTTGGAATTATACAAACATAGGTTTTTGTTACGACAAATTATAGAAGTTTCACAAAGACTAAGGCTATTTATATGAGAAATGGAAGCCTTTTTTTATACAATGTCCCAGGGTTTACAATCTGTATGAGCTGGCTTAAGTGATCACTCTACACGATGCAACGTTCACAATTCCACCGTAAGAACATTCACACATTATAATTTTTTTTGAAACCTGTATACATGTTCAAAATTGAAACCTTCCATATATTTGAAGGATCTATGCTAGAGACATCTGGAGTCCTTCTTATGAAATAGTATACATAGATTTCGCAGCTGGTAATGATACCTCTATATTTTAATGTGGAGTATTAAGCAATATTCATTTTGTTCTAAATATGTTATTCTTGCGAATTATTTAACATATATATATGTACACTAGAATATGCCTGAAATAAGTTTTTGTATTTGCCACTCTTAATCAAATTGATTATTGTATTCATGATGCTGATAATCAATTATTATATTCATTCTGATGCAAATTTTTAGCCTTGATAAAATTTAAAAAAATTAATATATTTTAAATTAAATTCCTACCAAAAGCAAGCGACTAAAAACACTTACATTTATTATGCAACGGAAAATTGTTTCCCCCAGTAAAACATTTTCAATATAATTAAACGAATTAACTTTGTTTATCACCACTTATTACACCCATTCACCTGTTTCTTACGCGCCCCACATTATTTGCCCCATTTGGACACTTTACACTAAGGTAAGATTGTTCATAATTTTGTAAAGTTTAATTAGTATTAAGTATACCCTGACGAAGGAACGTTGTTTCCGAAACTGGTTGGTTTTACCAAAAAGTGGTGATAAACAAAGTTAATTTGTTTAATTATATTCATAATGAATAACCACAAAGTAATAGCAAAATACAATAGTATAAAACATTTTCAAATTATTTTAAAATTTCCCTACGACGCTGAGAACTTGAAGAAAAATTAATCTCAGTGACTGCACAATGTTCACCAACCTGGATGGTGGGGGTGGTTGAGGGCACCGTGTGCACCATGATCTGCTGCCCATTAGAGCCCTGCAGCATGTGCGTGGGCTGGTTCATCTGCAGCATCTGCAGCTGCTGGGCGCTCAGCACAATCTGCTGCTGACCCTCGCCTCCCATGCCCGCGTGCTCCATCGCACTGCTACAAGGGCCCATAAATAATTATATCTCTCTGTTAAGGATAATTTATACAATGTCTGAAAATATTTAAAACCCTGAATAGGAATTAAGAGATGGGACATTGGTACAAATTGTTACATAAAAAGGAATGTTGGAAAAAATTTCAAATTTAGAAAAAAGTCGGATTTAACAGAAAAGTGAATATATTGCACTAAATGAGAACCAAGACCAGTGGATGAGAGAAAAGATACTTCAAATTTGGAAATAAAAATTGGATTCAATTTTAAAATCACTGAGACTGATATTATAAAGTCTAATACCACATAGGGAAGAAAAATTTGGAACAATAAAGAGTATACATTCTAATGAAGGTTAATGTCAAAAGGCGTATGAATGTAGAACAAGCGAATGACATGCATTGGAATGTGTAGCATTTCATTTGACGATACATATACATGTAATACTAGTGTACACATTTGTTGATATGAAATAAGTGCAGGTAAATCCGTATTAAGCTGGCTAGTACCAAAATAGGCTCTGGTAACCAGTAGCCAATTCTCTTTAGTACTACTGTTATATTTGAGATGAGAGCAACCAGCCTGTTAAAGAATCAGTTGTAAAAATCAAATAATTGTCTAGATTCTCCGATTAATTTCCATCAACAGCTTTACCTAAACTAGGAGGTAACTTAAGTTTTTTGTTGTTTATAAAATTATGCCTTTCATTGGCACATATCAAAAACAATTACCTATTTCAAAGAAAATTCGTTCATCCATACGACGAAGGCGATTTCTGTTATTGTTTCTCGTCGCAAGTAGAGAATATAATTTAAATTCAATGATTATATTTTTATTTTTTCCAATTTCCTTCACATTGCTTGCATCAAGAATAAATGTTTCGGATAATTTTCGATGCAGTAGATGCACCGAAGGAAATAACTTTAAGTAATGTAAAATCCGAAAAAATGTGAGAAAACACCATATTTTGAGAAGTATTAACGCAAATCATATCTGGAAAACGAAGGTAAAAATCATATTTGACGTCAGACGCGCATTGAACATCAAAATGGCTTCTTTCATTTGAGGCAATCCAGGTACAAAAAAAAACTTATAATTAACGCTACATAATTCATTTGCCCGCTCATTTGAGCCATTGACATTGTGAATTCGGTAAATCAAAGGATGAACTTACATTGGATATTTCTCGTCGGCTGAATTTCCAATGATTGGTCGGCAAATTATAGACCAATAGTCGCCTTTCGCGAATCGAGAGCAAGTAGAAGATTGGTGCTGTTGACTACCACTCCCTGTACAGCTACCGATAAAGATAAAGGCGGGAATATTTAATTTTTAATTTCGACTATTTTTGTAATGCTACATCCATATCATTAATTAACGGTAGCATCAAGAATGTTTTTATTTGAAGATTTACAAGAATTTTTACATTTAATAAATATAAAATAAAGAAATATATATAAAATTTTTGAATTTATGGAAATTTATAAATGTACAGCGGATAAAAAAATTTCAGTATGAACTCAGGCCTACAAATGAATTGAAAAAATAATTATCCAGATAAATGAAGTAATTATTTTTTAACAAGTGTAATCTGATTGCAATCTTCTCCCTGGCTTTATCCCAACTTACTGTCGTCGTCGACTGTTGGAGTCAGCTCTCCTCGTTCTCAGATTGTACGTTCTTCTGTCCTGGATAACGTCACACAATCTGTATTGCATTTAATTATCTCTTTGCACCACTACGAATTTTTTTGTTTTCCTCTGGATGTAATTCTGGGAAGATCCATGGATATCGCCTGGTTAACAATCGTAATCTGATTTGAATGTAAAATATTTTTTTTATTATAAATTTTAAAAAGTGATATTTTTTCACATCTATACAAGTAAAGATATGTGAATGTAGCTTAATATTTTTAAGTAGGTACGGTTAATATTGCCCATTTAAATATTTTCATCTCCACCTATTACTTTAATCATAAAATCCGTGACAGTAGACGCCACGAGGTGACGCCATAACTGATAAAAGTCGTTCGTGTTTTTAACAGTCCGGTGGATTTGTGATTGTTGTGTTTTTGAAACGCAGTAGAGTTTTCTAATCCATTTTCAAATAAATTCTATTACGAAAACTGTTTTGACAATTTCATAATGAGTTTTGTATCATCAAAACGTCTGAAAGTAACAAGAGAAGACTTAGCGTCTGACACTAGCCATGGCGTTGGTATGTTTTTGTTTTGTAGCCATGGAGATAAGCATTTGTTTAAGTTTTTATTTCAGTTATCGTGAATCTCAATCGCATTTATTTGGTTTTAGTGACGCTCGCCAATAATACTGCAAAGTTGATGGAATTGCACAAAGGTCTTCTTGAATCTAACATGACATTGACCGCTTATGTAAACGAAAGTCGCAAAATGATTGCCGACCTAAAAATTTCATTGGCAATGACAAAGACAAATCCCTCGGACGTTCGGCGAATTTTACAGTAAACGAAAAACTGGTAGGTCATATAAATTTAGTTAATAATTCGCTTTAAATAACGATCTATCAAACAAGACATTAAAAACATATCTTGAAATTTGATTTTCTCGATTGAGCAATCCTGGATAAGTGGGACAAGGTACTAAAATCGCTATCAGCGATAAAGGAGGGATAATTGTGTTATGGCTCTCTTATAGTAAAAAAAATGTAATTTCTAAAAATGTCTGATTAGTTTATGCTTTCAAATGGATTTTTTCAATTTCAATTTTCAAGTTCAAGTCAAGATCAAATTTCAAGACAATTCAAGTAAAAGTTTTCTCTCCGACAATTTACTTTTATTATTTATATTTTATAAAGAGCGGAGAGTAATATTTTATGAAACAGAACATTTCAAGTATAATATCAGTTTGTTTTTCTTTGAGACATTATGTTTTGTAAATGAATTGAATTCTTAACAGTGTGGTTTGTATTTTGATGAAATATGTAATGTCTACCACCACAAGAGCAATATCATTATATATTATTACACAATAGTAAAAGAGTTTTATTTAAATATTCGTTATGAACTTTCATTAAAACAGAAGCTGAAAATAACACCTCAGATAGTCCCACACGAGGCAGCTTTTTGAAATAAAATGTTTACAACGTATTTATCTTTTCAGAGCAAAATCATGCACCTTTATTGGGAAAAGAAAGATTGATCGATTGATAAGCATTTTTCTATTTGTTGGCAAGTTTTCGGGAATATTAATGTGTATTGTGAATAATGTTTTTTTATATGGCCATTCATTTTTTTTAATGAGATTTAAAATTTAAAAAAAATTATTATCTAATACGTTCTTCTAGCTTGCGTAAAGTATTCAATAAAGTTACAGCTGTTCGGTGTTTCAAACTGTCTGAACCTGTGACTTTTATGGGCTGCATTGCATCTTTGGCCTACTTCAAAAAATAGAGTCAAAAAAGTCGCGGACATACAAAAACATGGCAAAGTAGCCCAGAAAATTTGTTATAAAAAGTGTTGGTGGACCTCAAAAGGTCTAAACAATACAAGATACTTTCCTCAGCACTAATAGTTTTTTAAACCCTCCACAAAAGAATGGTACTGTAAAATTAAAAAAAAAATATTTCTCACATGTATTATGAAAACACAACACATGTTTTTTCAACATATGAATTAGTATATAATTAAAGAAAACAAGAGATCCAGTTTGTTTTTACTTATTAACAATGAATAAAACCACTCAATACTTTTATACGCAGCATACATTTAAGGGGCCCTTTCATTTTTTCCTAATTTACAACAGTGTCCAATCTCGACATTTTGCCGATTTTTCTTGCAAAGCTGTGTGTTGTTATTGTCACTTTATTTGTTTGTTGTGCCATTAAAAATGAATATAAAAACAAAAACAGTTCCCCTTTTCTCCATATCACCAAATTTGGTACACAATTATAGCACAATTACAAAGCTGAGATAATGTTTTCGGATATCAATTATAATTAGAAATTCAATCCGATAAGCTTATTATTTTAGAAATGTTTGTCCCGCATTTTATAATTGCCTTAATTTGAGTCTTTTTATGAATTCAATGAAAAGTGTTCTTATTTATGGTTTCGTAAAATTCAAAATTATGGAAAGAAATAATTTATTTTGATTTATAATTTGACTATAGACACTTTGCAATTCGGTACCAGGAATATACTATTACCAAAATGTACACAGCGTTTAACTGCACAAGTTAACTTTTTCCATTTGATTTGTAGCCTAAACTTTTTTCATGTACGATTCATGCAGTAAGTATGATGCCTGTCTTAGAGAATACATCATCACATCGTCTGTTCTTCCTTTGTTTAAAGGCATCCATGCTTTTTTTTCTAATTATGCAATGTTTTTTTTTTTTTTTACTTATTTTCATATTCATCAAAATAAAAAAATGATCGCTTTTACAACAAGGTAACAAATATATTTGATTTTTTTTAAGAAATAATTACCAGTCATGCAAATTCAGATGGTATCAGTTGTGATTCTGTTGGAGGGTTCCATGAAAATGAGTTAAAATAGTAATAATTGAAGAGAAGGCTCACATAGTTGAAGTCCAAAGCTACATGCGTCGTTACAACTAGTTGAGGGGTTTCATAAATATACTCTCTTCCTAATTTTTACTACACAAATAAGAATAATCTAATATCTAATAAACAATAAAAATCAACACATTGCCTTTTATTTTTGGAATTTCACATTAGCTGTTATGCATAAAATATAAGACCTACTAAATATTATGCAGCCAATACACTCAGCAATTGCCCCTCATCCTGCTGTATTTACTCCAAAATAAATATTTAGGAGGATAAATACACATGTGTGGCAACGTCGAAGGTAGTGAGTGTTGTTTACACTGCTCTTTTATACTCCGCATTTGATAAAATAAAATAAATTTTTGAAGCATTAAATAAATTGACAAAGTAGTGGCATACTTTGAATTGTTTTTCTCTTGAATCCCATATAATGCTCACTCACGTTACAGCTGTCAGAGCATGCGCAAAAGGTTCTTTGATTTCCGCAAAAAAAAAATGCTAACGAAGGGGTCAATGGCAGCAGCATGATCAGCTTGAGTGATGTTTTTACATTAGTCACTTCCCTACTCACCGGCACGGAAGTGGGCTAAGCGTGCAAACCCTGATCTGCTGATTCTTTCGTCACTTTTTGTGGCCATTTCCTTTGCTGAGTGAGATGTGCCCGTATATAAACTCAAATAAATTTGTAAAATAAAAAGTGATTCGCAAAGTAGAAGATGATTGTATATTCGGTAGATACAACGTTAAGTGAATTAGATGCGACCTCACATGTACTCGTCAAGAGAAGTTGCCCGTTCAAAAATGGCAGCTCGCTTCCGCTCTTCCCACCTTCTGCTTGCACCGCCGCACATTAGCGTTGCCACCTAATAAGGTTTCAAACATTTTTGACTCCAAATGTGAAGTGGATACCGGATTACCACTTCTTAGCTTCAACTACTGGTTACTGGGATAACGTTTTTACATCTCTTTGACACCTACATGAATGGAAGAACATGTAGTAAACTTCCAGACTTCCTCTTATCCGGCACTAATGAAACCGGAGATTTGCTGGAACAGAACAGAATTTTTCTTACGTCTGTTCATCACTTTTAAATTATTGCACATGCTGCTAGTGAAGTTATAAAAATCGCCATTAGGCTGCTTAAGAGCTCTAGTTACCTGTGTACTAGATAAGAGGGTGTTTTTTGCAAACCACGGAAATAGTTTAGAATTGCATCGCACTGATGTTCCTGAAATTGCTGTGAGGGGTGGGCACGCAACAAACTTTAGAGCTATTCTTACCTTATCGCCTACCCCCCTTATGTATTGTGCTTAAGAATAAAAAATCGTGAAAACTTCATGAAAGTACTTTGCAACACTTGTTTGCAAGCTTCAGATACCTCACCAAAATATTTTAAGAATATTATCAATATTTCAATTGGAATTCCTCCTGGTGTTGAGACATTTTTGCTGTATAAGGAGTAAAGGATTGGAGCTGTTTTTATTAAATAACCATAATAGTGTAAATACAATAAAAATATACCAAATCAACTAGTCTTTTACATTAAAATTTTACCTTTTAAATTATTTATTGACATTTCTTCTGTACTTATTTCTTCCTTCCTTAATTATACAGGTGTCTCACAGCTAGTAGCAAAAACATTACAGGTGGATTCCTGCCTTATTAATGAGTCTAAAATGTTTAAGCAACCATGACCGAATCAATGAAGATATGCAATATCAAAGTTTGCATTTTTTTTTTTCAATATTTGACTTATTTTTTGCAAAAAGTTGAACTTATATTTATTATGAAAAATTCATTAGCTTAATACAATTTAAATAAAATGATATAAACCTTGTAAAAAAAAAATCTATTTGCAATTTTTGCAAATTCTATTTTTTCAAGACTGCCTCTGCTTCATACCATGTAGTTGGTTGTCTTTCTAAATGTTTTAATGTCTATTCCTAAGGATATAATATTGACACTATCTTTGACAATGTTAGCAGTTTTGTCTTTGGCTAAAGATTTTTTTAAAGTTAATTTTTAAATTTAAATTTCAAAAACTCTGCCATGGTTGACTTGCTTCTCAACTTTTAATTGTTTTAAAACAGTAGGTTCCGGTCTATTCATTTTTACTTTTCAATGTGTGCTATAATATCTCTGTAGATAGTAGAAATATAAAAAAACATAATAATATCTCTGTAGATAGTAGAAATTGCAATAATATGATTTAAAGAAATTAGTGCCTTCATGGATAATTACTTGAATGTTTGGTTGCCTCTTACTACCATGCTTCTCCGAAAATAAGACACTGTCTTACTTTTATTTTTGGTTCAAAATAATAATGTAATACGGAAGATTGGACGCCCCACGAGTCCTCCGCAATTCCTCTTTTGCATTCAATGGAATAGCTTTCTTTTTGCACTCTTTTAATATAGGGCTAAATAATAATCACAATTATAAAAAATTAAGTTAAATGTCAAAGTGAATGTTCATAGGTAGAGCTACGACTGGCGATTGGCATGACAGTAATAACCACATATAAAATAATAACGAGTGTTTTGGTGTATCTAGCGAGCTCTCATTACACGCCGTCAGTGGACCTGCCGTACGGCTTATTTTCGGGGTTTTCCGGGATGGCTATATCCCAAAAGCCTTGAAATTCACGCAAGGCTTATTTTCGGAGAAACATGGTAGTGGAAAATGCAATTTATATTACCTGGTTTTGTTATTAAATACAAAATTTTCAAAACACAAACTATTGCATGTCAAATAAGAAAATTGAATTTCAACAATGCAGGCATCTTCACTCTCTTTATCAATTAATACATTCCTGATAATTAAAATCCATATAAATTTTATCTGACAAAATATATTAAGAATGCAGATTCTCACTGACCTGTGCCGAGGTTAAAAATGACCTGTTTCTGGCTCCAATTGTTTTGTAATATAAGTGTATAATGTAATATAAGTGAATAAATATATCCATAAAACACTTCAGTCTCATCACATATGGGCCATGCCTAGGAGAATGTACATCGCACATTGTTGGCATGGTTTTAAATAAACAAAACAGTCAATATATAGGCTAAACCACTAGAAACTACACGCATAAAACAACATCGCTGCTGCATAAAAAATAACAATTTCTCCGAATTTCCCAATCATATGTAATCAATACTAATCATTCTTTCGATAGTCACAAATTAAAATTACTCCACTTGGTTCCTCATAGAGGATGGATAATGAATAGTTTGGAAACAGTTGTAATCCTAAAAAAATTGAATTCTAGGAACACAATTATAAATAATATCAAATTTCTGCCTACTTCACCACTCCTAGAGATGTTTGGGAAAAAATACCCTTCCCCACCGCGCGCCCCCCTGACCTACCCGATTAGATTGATAAATTGTGTATTTAAGTTAGTTATTATCTATACCCGATGGTGAGAGGGACTGCTCCTCTCGTAACTATAGCAGTAATTTAATAACCCATATTGTGTGTGTGTGTATTACAAAGTAAAGTAAAACGTATTTTAAAACAGTCAATCTTTGACTATAAAAAATTTCTGTAACCAAGCAAGAAGATATAAGCAATAGAAAATCATAATGAACCAGTATAATGTTACATATGCATCGGTATTTATAACACAGGATATAAATATTTTAATGTTCCAGATAAGATGGCATCCCATTCACCAAGACGTAATTACTCAATTGAAAAGAGCAAATCTTCCATGGAGGAGAGCAAGGAAGCTCACATGAACGCCATCAACAACAATGTCCTGCGGGTTTCACCGCGTCGGCAGGCTTGCCTTTTTGCCGAGTGGTTCCGCAAGTTGGTGGACAGCGACAGGAGCAGCTTGAGTTTGTACTTGGCCGATGACGCCACCCTCCAGTGGTTTGGCAGGACCATCAAGACGAAAAAGAAGATATCGGGGTTTCTCAAGTACGATATGCACTGCACCAGTCATCGGTTCACTTCCGTCGAGGTGTGTGGATCTATTTCCATTAGGGGAGAGACGGAAGTTGACACATTAGAAAAGTAAGTTGTTTAATAATAAAATATAAATATTTCAGCAATGTTTATAAAAAAATATCTCATGTAAATATTTAAGAGAATAAGAATTTTAGTCATTAACCGGTCGTGTGCTGGCCGTACGTAACGAGGAATATACCCTGTCTGCCGCGCAATTTCGCGCACAATTGCTGTTTTTTAGACTGCTGTTTTGCTGTGTGTAAAATTCAACAATAATTGCTAAAAAGTTGCAGATTCTGGTTTCTCAATATACAGATTTAAATAATTACTTATATTTCAATAATTACTTGTACAATAATAACTTATTCATTAATTGAGCCCTTGCCCGGAATAACGTTGTATCCAACAATTCTCTCATTCCGAGAAAAATTGAAAAAACGAAACCAGTTATAATTTATTACATTTTATATTTTAAATATCACAAATATATAATTCTTAACTAATCTCAATATAAAATAGGGGAAAAAGTCAATTAAATTTGAATCTATTGTAAAAAAACATGCTGAATCAGTGGAAAAACGTTGTATATGAAATTTTCACAAACAACGTTATTCCGCAAAATGGATTTTTTTATTCTGCTTTACTTGATAATGCCTTTTAAAAGCAGCATGTGCTCATCTAACATGAATTCACAAATGTCATCGAGGTCCTTGAGCTTAACAGTCTTATTGCCAGTAGATTGGAATACATTGAAGTTAGTTCCAGGCTCCCTAACTGCATGATTTTTTCCAAACGGTAGCCAATCTTGCCCTCCTTCCACAAATAGTTGGTAGAAAGCTATAGGAGGTCCATGATTCTAATTCTTTGTGTACGGAGGCTATAGGAGGTCCATGATTCTATTTTCTTTTCTAATACGGCGTCGGACATTCAATTTCTTAAAGCCATGTATTCACTAGGGGACAAATTGTCCCTCAACAGCACGCGCGGCATAGAGTCTACGTGACGTTGCAACGTCGTGCACTGTTCCGCGACCTCGCGCACAACATAGCGCGGCATTTCTACGTGCCGTGGCAACGTTGCCATGCGCACGGTACCCGAGCGTACTCACTGCAACATTCCGCGGAGCGTCAGTACCACGTGGTATGTTTACAAGTGAATACGCATGCGCTGTATCTGTCAAGATGACAATGCGGGGAAACGAAATCGTTCTTGAACTCATCGAGCTGTATCGATCGAAGATCGCATAGAATGTCCGTCCTTCTTTCTCTTTGCAGTAAATAATTTCGCATTCTCCCCTTTTTTCTCCTCTTACTTTTCGATAAACTCATTAACATAAACAGATACGTGGCTATCATAATAACCTCATAGGGCGATATATTTCTGCGACGTCTGGAAAACAATAATTATTTGCAAAAAGGACCTTGTTTTTAATAATATTCAATTTACTACAGTAAAACCTCGTTAATTTGAAATTGCGACCCAAAAAAACATTTCGAATTGCGCTGAACCCCGTTTTCGCCAAATGAGATACCGCAGCTGTCATCGTAACCTCATGACATTTCCGCGACAAGATATGCGAGTCCCGGTGTGTACACGTCAAATGACCGCGTCATTGTCCCCGAAACATGAGCGTAGATGTTGATGCGACATGCCGAGCGGAATGTTTCGCGATTTGTCCCCTAGTGAATACATGGCTTAATACACAAGACAAGATGATTACTTTTTTCATTGTAATTCAGTAACCTGAATACTTATTAAATATTTATCTTGATATTAAAATGGAGAAAACATCCCAGATTTAAACATTTTTGGCACAAACTCGACCCTGCGAAAAAGAATGAGGAATTAAATAAACTTTTTGTATCGGTGTTATATTAAGTTACGATATAAAGAGCACTATAAAGCCAGCATTATTATCAAAAAGCATTTCAAATATCAATATGGACAAATCAATTGAGTAAAATCGGTTAACGTTCGACAAAATAATATTGTCACATATGAAATCACAATATCAATCAGAACTGCCAAATCGTATACAACGTTATTCCACAAACATTTTCTGGCGGGTCAATTGCAGGTTTGATAATATTTTTTCTGGATAAAAACTCCTTTCCTGCATCCTTCAACTTATTGGCTTTGATATATTTCCAATTTAAAGCATTAGATGTCGTTTTCTCCCTTTATTCATGTGAATTAAACCACGCTCCACGATAATGACGCTCGGCGACGCCATTTTGAGAAACACTATACAACGTTATTCCACAAACCAACAACTTTAAAATGCAGCCAGAAGCCTAAATATTTTTTTCTTGACGTATTATTTACCTTAATCGATGCATAATAACATACTTAACATAACTCCATCAATAACTCAAAATTGACATTTGTGTTGGATACAACGTTATTCCGGGCAAGGGCTCAATTATGAAAATAAATTTACTGTCAGAAATGTATGCGCATGTTTATCGAATAAAACCATGGAAGCAATAACACTAAATCTATTGTATTTCAATATTTTCGTTCTAAAATTAATTTTAACACAATTAATGCGCGGTTCGAAGACGACATTTGAAATGGTTTTATGTCCGGTTTGCGCGGCAAATGAGGTTACTTGACTAATTTAACTTATTCATTCAAAAACTTGAGATACAACAAAGAATAATCTTTAAAATCACATAAACGCAGGTAAAATAGGCCGAATTCGCATGCGTGTCTAGGGAGCGCAGATCTGCGCTCTGGCACATAGAGGGTACAAAAGTTTTCGCGCAGATCTGCGGTTTGGCACACGACCGGTTAATATTTTATCAAAATAATTGCTTGTGCTGCCAAAATCACTACTAGTGAATATGTTTTTTGCATTTGGTTGCGAAAGTACTCGCTCAATTTAGCAAAAATCAGCATCTGATGATTGTAACCACATTTTGGGGTATCATTATTTTCGTGGTATAATGATTTTGCTTAGTTTGAAAATAGAAAATAAGAATATAGATGTGCATAACTTGTTCAAAATGTACAGTTTGATAAAAATTGATAATTCTTATTAAAATAAATCAATACAAAAAATTGTGAAGGTTAACAGCATCTCTTCATTGTATCATACGCTACTAACTAACTAACCAACCATCACGCCTTTTCCTAGCACACTACTCTTGCTTCAACCTCTCATGCACGCTCTTTGATTTGAAGCTCTTAGAGCCGTGCTCCTTTTTTTGGTTTATCTAATTGTATAGTAGCCGGCAAACATCTTGAACATCGGCTTCAGTTGCGCAGAAGACAAATTTTGGGTCTCAGGGGTGAGGTAGTATGGAGTGTACATGCGCAAACTTTCCCCCACTACGCCGAAAATTGTTCACGATGTTAGCCGGCTAGCAACTCAATTAATTATCTTCTTCAATCAGGAACATTTTGATGTAAATAATACTAAAAATTACTTTGAACATATAAAAATTAATGTAAACTTTTGTTCATATAATTTTAAAAATATCAAAATCACCATGAAAATAAATTGCAGGAAATCGATTGGTGGAAATGCAAAGCTGGAAGTGTTAGCTACGCCGCTGAACAGCGAGACTCCAACGGGCATCCTCAACGCCTGCCTCAACAGGGTTTCTCTCCGCAGCCTTTCAGTGAAGAGGGCCCGGGCTCCGTCGTCCAGTCCTGACAGTCCCGTCGCCATCTGCTGCAACGTCAAAAAATCAAAAATTACACAAAGTCCCAGCCAGAATGTGGTATCCGTGGCAGGGGACGTAGAGTGGATAAACAATAGTGTTAAACCATGTGCGAGGTCTCTCTTTTTTAAAAGCGATTCTTACGATATGAAAACAAATGGTGAACGTAGAAAAAATGGTGAATCGATCACTGTTTTGGAAGAAGGCCAAGGCGATTGTTTGCCTTCAACCAGTGGTACTGACCCTCGAAAGAAAAGGGCCAATGAAAAAACGGATGACTTTTTTTCTCAATTACCGCATAGTTACGTGGAAGCCCGGTGCGTGATAGAATTTACCAAAACTAGGGTGAAGCGCGGTGCCGACATTCTCAAATGGGAAAGACAGTGTAAGCTGCAGGTGGCGTACACGGAAGACCCCGTTTATGTGGGAGAATACATCATCTGGACAATTGTTTACAGTGACAATAATAAGTGCAGGAGGAATCTGCTTGCGGCGTTTGAAGCCGTCAGCAAGGAGTGCGAGGGCGGTCTGTGAACCACATTCAATGTTGTGTGGGAACTTTTACTATCTCATAGATATTATTTTACGCCGAGTTATCTTATACACATTTTATAATTTGTTGGAGATTTGAAAATGAAAATGATATTTGAAGAAATTTTTATGTATAGAAATATGTACCAGTGTTGAAATTGTGAGAAATTTTATTTTCAAGCTTTTAAAATTTTATCAGACAAAATGCAAATAGTTCTTATTCTTATTATTCCTCGAATTTCTTTTCATTCCTCAAGGAAGTTCCATTTTTATACTTGGCAATAAACAACGTACCTTTTGGGACCTGTTTATTATTGTCAAAGATATTTTATTTTTAGAAATTTATCATTTTAGGTTATTTACTTTAATGCACACTACAAATACATTTCACCACTATTTTGTTTACTTAAAAGAAAACTCCTATTTTTTATTTTAAAATGTTTTAACCCGATTTAAAACTATTACTCTTGCTGTCAGTTATCTGAGACAAACTCTTACATTCATAACCGTTACAGTATTGTATTTTTGTAAGGCAGATGATGGACGACAGTGTAAATTTTTGTTTTGTTAAGTTTTATGTGAAAACGACCAAGGATTGCTTTGAAAAGAAGCAAAAACAAGTTATTAGAAATTTAAGCAAGTGTCCTACTGTCAATTTTAATACATATTTTTAAATATTTCAGCGGAGTTATTTTTAAATCATAAAGAATTATAACTTTTTACTTTTAAATGCTTTGTAAATATGTGCGGTTTAATTCATGATAATTGTGCTTATTTTGCCTTCGCAACATCCCCGTGCTTTCTCTTAAATAATTTATGAAAAGTTGGGACATTTCGTATTAGATTTATTTGCGTTTCATAATGATTTTAAATCTTGTGTTCCTCAATAAGTTCAGCAAGTTAAAGGTCAACATTTTCTAATAAATACTGGCGTCATTGATAATGGCACCCTTTAGCAATAGGAAGGTTCTCGAGTAACCTTGCAACCAACACGGAAGTCTTTGAAAAAGTTATAAATGACATAAACAAAATACACCTGACTGCAAAACACAGCAATTCTGGCGCCATAAATGTTGATATTGGTGTGTTTGTACCAAAGCGAAGTATACGAGGGTGCTATTTTCTGACACTGTTTAAAAAATCATTTTATGTATTAAAAACTTTTTGAATCGGGATACACATAGGAACAATTTTCATTCTATTATAAAAATGAGTTTGTTTTTAAATTTTTTGTTCATTTCTAAACACCTGCAATTGCGGATTCACTACATTTCCTCTCAGATGAATGTCAAAGGGCTTATGTTAATTTATAGATTTTTAAGCTTAGAGGATAGCGATGGATGTTTCGATTATGACTTATTTGTCCTGATTTATCAAAGTATTTTTGATTTTATTGTGTTGCCCCTGTCAACTAACTCTATGAACTTATGATTAGACACATACTTGGGTGTTTTAATTATAGCGGTGTCGCAAATTATAGTTCTGGATCTTAATTTGATGGATTCTTAATTACCTCTCCGAAAAAAGATATGAAATATTCAATAAAACATTAGTTTGAAAGTGAAAAATTATTTAAACTATTTACAAGTTTTTTTTAATTTCAGTCACTTTTAAATACTAAATCTGTGCAGATTTCTACAAGTTGCCAGGTGTCTGAGCGCACTTTTATTATTTCAGCTTGTTTATAAGATACTTAAAAATCTTAGTAATTTTTTTACAGATGTAAAGAATTTGAAATAATTTATTGATTTTCGGCATCGGCAGAACACACAATGTCACGTTAATCTTTATACTAAGTTGGTTAAGTCCCAGTGAACTCGAGGTTTTGTATAAAAAATCCAGGCAGATAAGGTCATTGATCACCACTAAATGTTTTTAAGTGATAGAGTGTATTGATTAGTATATTGTGATTTAAGTATAGTAATTAATACTTAGATTTTGACCAATAAATGACATTGTGATATTAAAAAATGCTCAATATATAAATAAACTGTACACAAAGATGGTAAATTTACTGCAGTTTTCCACATTTTAAAGAAAAAATAAGATGTACTTCCATACAGGGTGTGACGAATGTTACTACTGCATTCGTAGTATGGGTTTACATAATGATATATTACTGTTATATTCAAAACAATGCAGGTATGGTTATAAAATTGTACTAAGTAAAAACAAATTAAAAAAGAGAAATTAAGTACTGAACCAAAATTCACAATTATAACAGCAAATTGTAATTAAAAAAACACCTTATTTTTAAATTCAAATAAACAGTTTTAACAATTATTTCATTCAGTATTTGCTCACTTTTAGTGTGAGCAAAGATTGAATAAATTTTGCATATTTTTGATAAAAAAAAACATGGTAGAGTTGGATCAATATAATATTGAGTACTGAAATTTTAACAATAATCCAAATTGAAAAAAAATTAAACTTTACACACTTTGTCTTAATTTTTGTTCAATCTGAAGTGAGTCATTATTATATAAAATTAGTTTTTTTAATCACGGAAAATAAATATTAATTAATTAGAAATATAGTTCCGAATTGAAAGAGCATTCTAGAATGCACTTCTCATTATTAAAAACTAAACTGGAACTGAAATTTTAATCTGCATGTGTATAAAAAAGTGCCAAAAGTACATTTAAAGAACATGTACTTACATGTTCTTTAAATCAGTGCCCTTAGTTAAAATTATTGCGTCAACTGATTTTTAGAGGTCTTATTGATGTACAGCTAAGTCATAAAAACAATTCATACAAAAATAAGACATAAAACAAACTCAATAAGGGTTTGTTCCGAAGGGTTATCCTTGATTACGATCTCATCGTTTGTGACAAATTTATCTGCCAGTTAAATGACTGAAAATATGTCTTTTGTAAATTAACAACCAGTGTAAAACAAAGTTACTCCATTTCAAATTTTTTATTGAAAAGTATTTTAGCCATAATAATTTTTTTAATGAAAACTATATAATAGTTATTAGCTTTTATCATCAAAATATTATATTTTGAAATTAAACAAATACAATAGTAAGGTCTACAATGGGCGTACTCTGTCCCCGCTAATTATTTTAGTGTTGGTGTGTAATGTAAAGAAACAGTTTGAACTTTATTATAAATGTTAAATTTGTCTCATAAATCCGTACAAAAAAAAATTGTGCTTACAAAAAATTTTGGTATGTGTTTAAAAAAATATTTTTGACAAATATTACGAGGTGTATCAATAAGTTTTATATGCATTTCACCTATCTTCTGTGTAAATTTTGCGCATAAAAAATTATGTTGAATTTAAATAAAGCTGTTTTATATAAATAAAAAGTTTTATTCAGGTACCTACCAGTTCCCAAAGACCTTCAAACTAGCAATGAGCTGAACCATTATTTTAACTTTGTCAATGTTTGTTGTCATGGATCGTGTAGCGAAGCTAAAATGGCAATGGGCAGGACATGTTGCAAGGCAAGATGCTACAAGATGGACTCCCAGAGTTCTGAAATGGAGACCTCGGGAAAATAAAAGAGGCATCGGAAGACCTCGAAAGAGATGGGCCGACGATATAGCCACTGTGGGGGGAAGAAATGGCTACAACTAGCAAATAACAAGGAAGGATGGAAGGGTACGGAAGAGGCCTATATCCAGCAGTGGAGAGATGAAGGAAGGAAGATGATTGGGGCTCCCCTTGCCATTTCCACTTAGGTGGGTCTCTGCCTCATTGGTTTTTCGAGAGTTTCGAGAGGCATATTTTCTCCCCCGTACTTCGCACAATGTCATGTTTGATTTTATTGAGACACTACTGGCACAGTATACCCAGAACAGTAGTTTATCTCCGGCCTGTCGGCGAGTTATTAGCCTACCATTGCGTTGACGCTAGGGTTGTCACTTTATTTTTACTCCCTTTCTTTTAACTCGTAGCGTCTAAGATTCCGACGCATAAGGTAGACACGAAACCCGAAAATTTCTGTAATTAGTATATATTATATATTCTATGTCAATGTGTGCATCACAGTGCGTGTGTACATGGGCGCCGAGCACGCACGCACATATTCTAATGGGTAGCGGCCAGTTTATATGAAGACGTATTACTGTTCTTAGTATACTGTGCTACTGGTGCACTTGAAACTAAACCAAAAACTATCAATTACGAATTATTTTAATTTAAACTAAATTGAACTTTGTCATGTGCACACACGTTGATTTAATTTAACACGACTATAGTTTCGAGAAGAGCAGTCCCTCCCTGACGATGAGAGGAACTACTCCTCTCGAAACTATAGTTGTGTTAAATTAATCCAATGCGTGAGGCCCGCAGGGCCTACCATCCCTCAGAAGTTAAGCAATTGTTTATTCACCCTTTCTACTCCAAGGCTTTTTGTTTTATTCCATCAACTACATGTCAAAATTGCGTTTTACTACATAGATTTTTCTTATCTGAAAACTTAATGCAAGTATCAATTTGGGTAATTAGGGGGTAATTGGATTAATTTAGTAATGGTAAGGTTTATATTTAAGTATATGCCATAATAAGGATAATTAAAGGTTTGTAGGCCTGATAGGAAACTACTTTTGTACTACCATGGTAAAAAATACCCATTTAGTATCAAAATGTTACTTATTTGAGTCGTTATGTGTACGTACATATGTAAAATGTATCCAACCACTATTTATTTTTATTTGAATGTTAGTGTGTGGGGTATAAAAGCAAAGACAGCAATATCCAAAAAAATGCAATCATCGAGAATTATTAATTTAGAATTCACTGAATTCTAAATTAATAAGATATACTAACTAACTAACCAACTAACCATCACGCCGTTTCTCTGCAGGGGTAGGCTGAGAGGATTGAATGCCACACTCTTCTATCCTGGCACATCACTTTTGCTTCGGCCACATTCATACATCTTCTCATACAAGTTCTACGGTTGTTGCGGCTTTTAACAGGGCCATCCTCAAATACTTGTAGTATCTGATCGTGCCAGGTCTTTCGCGGACGTCCTCTATTCCTGTTGCCTTCAACACTCGCCTCATACATTTTCTTAACCATAACCTTTCCTCGTTCATACGTTCCACGTGACCAAACCATCTTAGCACTCCTTTCTTTATTCTATCTACCACACTACAGCCAGCATTGCATTCACGTCTAATTTGTTCATTCCTCACTCTATAAATATTTTAAATGTGGATATTGCTGTGTTGCTAGCAAATAGTGCACATTACTGCTTTTGCTAATTATATAATCTTTGCTATAATGTTTCATTCTAAAAACGGCATCAAATATCATTTTAGTATGAAGCGGCTTTTTTGTCACGTGATAAATTCTTAGAGGTTGATTAGTTGAAGTGGATATAGCTACCTTGTTTTGAATAGTGATGTGGAAATATGATTTTGAAAGGGATAGATCAATATTTTCTATAAAATCTCGAATTCAGTAAATTCCAAATTCCACGGCGACAGTGCATTTAAAAAAAAAATTTTGGTAATTGCTGCCTTTGCTTTTATACACCTCAAATGTAACAGAAAATATGGATAATGAATGACGAACCTGCTTTTTTCCCCCTCGCCACCACGAGAAATTTGCACAATAAATAAATGGCATATTTGTTATTATCATCACTACTGATATCAAAATATTGCCAAATATGCGATCTGTTTCATTGTCAACATTTTTTTTATTATCTTCTAATATACAAGTTAAAATTATAACAATATAACAAGTGAGCGTGGCAAACAGCATCCGGCTATCCGGCGTAGAGGCCCGCCGGATATCCGGTATCCGGCCAAATCACTATCCGTTTCATCTCTAATTAATAGAATTAAAAAAGGGTCGCTCAGATGGTTTGGGCGTATTGAGCGAATGAATGAGGAAAGAATGGTAAGAAAGATATATAATGCAAGTGTTGATGACGCCAGAAAGAGAGGGTGATCGCGGAAGACGTGGCATGACCAGATTAACCAGATACTGGAAGATGGTTCCGTTAGAAGCCTCAACAATCGGCGAGCTTGCATGCGAAGATGTATGAATGTGGATGAGGCGAGAGTTGTATGTCAGGACAGAAGAATGTGGCGCTCTATCCTCTCTGCCTACCCCCAAGAGGAAATGGCGTGATGGTAAGTAAGTAAGTATATCAAACATATATTCTCTAAGCTTATTTCTACATTTTAAATATTAGTTAAGTATCAATATGAAGTTATTGCTTATTAAAAATCAGTTTGAGTTTCAAAACATACCTATATCCAAATTTAATTTACTTTCATAATTAACTTAAATCGAAATGGTGGTAAAAAAGAAAAAAACACTTGATGGCATTGTCACATCCTATTTGTGTTTTTTCGAATATCGCTTTGTGTTTACAATTATTGATTGTGCACAAATACACAACAAAAAAAGGGAACCGTCTCAAAATATACTAATGATTCACATGTATTTCAGTAAATACATTTTGCATGAATATCGGTATTTTTATTTATTTATTGCTACAATATCAATATTTATAATAATATGGTTAACAAAGCTTGTTGCTTAAACAATCCTTCCACAAAAAATACAAGTGATTCATTGTGGAATTCATACTTCATATTTATGTGCGTTTTTATTTATATATTTTATAACAGAATGGTAACTATATGTAAGCAGCATTTAGGTCAAGAAATTTAATTAAAATACTAAGATTTAATAAAAAAAATACGAGATTAATGATTAATTCTAGACCATAAAGATCACGTAATAAAATTTTGACATTTTAAACAATAAAGAGAATATAAAGCTTATTCGATTTTCAGTCTGTTTACGATAGTTATTATATATGAGAAAACAAATAAAACTAAAAACATACCGAGAGAATATTGACCCGAGCAGATGATGCGGTTCAGATTATCGGTCCGTTGAAACATTCATCTAATCCCAATGCACTTAAACTACGATTTATTTCCAGGCACTTTAATAAAGAAACTGAATGTATCAATATGAATGCCACTTTCATTGTACTGCAAATACATAACTTCTAATATTTTTCTAAAGTTCACGTCACTGAGGTGGCAAATAGCCGACTTTTGTAAATGTCATTGCCCTTGAAAAACTGGCGGGACCGTCGCTCTAGACAGTTAGGTACATACGGTACATAGTTTTTTTGGAATAGGTACCTACTTTAAAAATATATAAAATAAAATAAAATTACGCAGGTTCTTACTCGAATGATAAAAATTTACAAATTTTATTATTCAATGAACTAAACTCAATTTTCAAAATGTTTGACGGTTATTGTCACATTTTTTTTGCATTTTTAAATGACCAAAATATTGGTTTAGGATAAAAAGGAAAACAAAAATAAATTTCAACGCTAATTAAATTAGGTGTCTTGATTTATAGTACGTATGTATACAGGATAAAACAAAAAATAATAAGTATTTACGTAGAAATAAAACAAAATATTGTTTTGGGTCATATTTATACAGGAAAATAAATATACATAGCTATACACAATTGCACATTAAATTAATAAATGAGTTAAAATAAATACATAACATTACACTTAAAATTTTTTTTTTTAATCCAAACAAAATTATTAGTTAATCATTGCAGAATATCTGACCAACGATTGAGGTTACGTAGATAGATGGTACGTAAGTATACATATCGTTTCAAAATTAGGGTTATAAATATCAAAATAATGCCAGCCATAGTTTCAGGTAAAAATAATTATAGACAAGTTATTGATTGATATAGCAATCACTTTGTGGGGCAATGATAAACTAATTTAATTGTTTATTACATTTACAAACACTGTACTACATACAGGTTAGGTTATGCTCTTGGCACTTCTACAGTTTCGAGAAGTCCGGTCCTTTACATCATCAGTCATTCTAGACTAGTCTTGTCTAGTCTAGTCTCTCTCAACATCAGATGATAAACCTCTGGTCTCTCTGAACATCAGTTTGTGTTTGGTTGTTTTCACCTGATGATGAAAGAGCCTCATATCTACGTGCGTAAAGCACCTATAAAGTTTATTGCATTGTAAAATAAAAATAATTGTGCGTGTACAATAATGAAAACATAGTGATCATATCAACATTCAATTCACGTTTCTCGTACCTTAATCTTTTTAAGATTATTAAAGTATATAAAAATATATACAAAATAAGCACATTTTGTATACCATGAATACCGATCTGAAAACGGTGGACAGATTTTAATGGTACCTACCAATATAAATATTTTTAAATATCTAAATTCAAGAACCTACGTAGGTACCAAAATTATACCCTTTTTGTAGTTAAATCGAGAATTTTACTGTTTTTTTAGTAAGTGAATCTAGAATTCATAGAAAATTAGGTACAGCAATGTTATTTTAACATTTAAGCAAATAGTTACTTGCAGTCTAGCAACGCGCGGCGGAAGAACGTAATTAAACAATATTTCAAAAATATAAGAGTTGCAATTGTTCTGATTTTATTTCCGGGCACAGGAACAGATGCCATGATCGAAGACAGATCCCGTCGAGCATTCAGTCGGGTTGGGACAAAGACATTGGCAACTCGAAGAATCCCAGTATCTGCCTGCATCGGAACATTCCCTTTCCCTGAGTCCGCCATTGCCGGGGCAAATACATCGACATTCATTCTTGCTGTACACCTGGTTGCTTCCGCAGTCCTAAAAATGTAGATCATAAAAAAATATTACAATTGACACGCGGAAAATCTAGATTTTTAGACAGTGCAGTGACAGTAATTGGAATATGATGACAAAAATCATTACGAAATAAAAAATATTTAATATTTTATTATTTTTTGTATGCAACATCCAGGGGCGTGCAGTGAGAATAAGAAGCATGACTTTTATTTAAACATATACAGTAAAACGTCGTTAATTCGAAATTCAAGGGACCCAAAAAAACATTTCGAATTACGCGAAATCCCGTTAATTCGAAATTCAAGCTATAATTTTTTTTAGCAATACAATTGCGAGAAAAACTCGTGAAAAAGTCATTAATTCAGTGAAAAATGTCTATTTTATTTATATATTTCAAGAAATCATTTTGAAAACGCAATATTTATTATGCTAACACGAAGACCGCGACATTTATGCGGTTTTAGAGTATATATGTATTTCTTGTTCTCACTTGCAAAAAAATCGAAATATTTTTTCAATTTCGTCAAATTTAAAAAATAAATACGAATTTTGTGAACTAAAATGTATTGATTTATGCTGAAAGGGACCAAAAATTATTTTGAAGAATCAAAAATCACGATGCGATTGCGAAATTCGCCAAAAATCGCAAAATTCATGAAAAAAACGAATAATTTTGTGAGAAACGTCTGCATTTTTGCATATTTCAAGAAATAATTTCAAAAACGCAATATTTATTATGTTAATACAAAGACCGCCATATTTCTATTTTTGAAGTATACGAAATTGACATATCTGTTGTTCGCACTTGCGAAAAAAATCGAAATATTTTTAAAATTTCGTCAAATTTAAAAAAAAATCGAATTATGTGAACTAAAACGTATTGATTTATGGCGCAAGGAGCTAAAAATTATATCGAATTACCGGCGTTTTCGAATTATCGCGGTTAATCTACTATGAAATTAGCATTTTGGGACTTGTGGATATTACAAATTTCGAATTATGGCTAATTTCGAATTATCGGGGTTCGAATTAACGGGGTTTTACTGTATTTGGAAAAAAATGGAAATTAAATATTTATCTGGCAGAATATTATGACATATTAAAATCTGAATAATATGTTGATTATTTATTTTATAATATATACGCCATGATTTGCTTTTACATCATAACTATCTTAGTACATAGGTATAACATGACAAAAAATGATATTATACTAACAATATAAATAAATAAATACAAAATATAATATTAACAATAAAAATAAAATACAGTAAGAAGAAAGTACTTGGAAAGAAAGTAGTAAGAAATTATGATAGGAATATTACAAGATATATCTCTCTTATTTCAGTTTCTTTTCAAAATATATGCTTGGAAAAAAGTCGTGCTTCTTGCGCTCCCTGCACGCCTTATATATTATACTAGTAGATATTCGATAAATTATCATAAAATGTAACTTAAAATAGTGTAAAGTTATGTACACGCCTTCACACAGTAGCGGCAAAGACGTTTGAACGTTGGGCATTCATGTATTGACACACATTTTTAGGTTTTTCAACACCCACACACGTTACTGCTCATTTTACTGGATTGGGGACAGTCCCATCGGTACTTGCAGCATATGGTCTACTGCTCTCAAGGACATGTGCAATGTGCAATTCAATATGCTTGTAATATTGCAATATTGGCTATTTGACTACGCACTGCGTACAAGGTTTCCTCATAATAAGAATCTAAAAAAACTAACCCATTAAAACCAAGTTTTTATTATACTCCCTTTCTTTGTAAAATATAACAATTAGAGACGAATTAAAACATATAACATAACACTAAACTTACAGGAATTTATATTTCTAAAATATCAGATGTTTTGAGCTTTGACATGACACTTCATGCTTTGAAGATTAAATTCTAAAAACATTTGTCAGTCAATTTAATCAAGATTTTGATGTATTTGTGAATTTTGCTGTCATCTGTGAACCAATTGTCATAAATTTTCGAAACTCGTAGTGAAGTACTTATTACATATACCGACGGAGTAATTCAAATTTTAAATATTCCGTAACGTCGTCAGGCCGCTGTTGATAGTAATCAAACATTTGTATGGTTTCCAATTTTAAAAAATCAATTAAATATTCTAGAAATCCAAAATTATGCTATAATTATTAATTTTTTTTAACGAAAATTTGATAGATCTTCTTGATCGTCGCCACGAGTCTGCTTGCAAAGTTTCAGCTCGATTGGATCACGGGAAAAGAGTTAAAAATCGATCCAAAGTTTTTTCGTCAAGAAAACAAGCAAGCAGACGCCACGAGTTAAAAGAAAGGAAGTAAAAATACCGATGACGAATCATTAGAGAAGGGTGTAGAAGGTGTGAGAAGGTATAGAACATACCTTTTCTTTCAGCACGCAATCACATTGGCATTTGATGTGTTCTTCCACCGAGATATTCATAAACTTCTTGTAATGGGCAGAGTTCTTCCTTTGAGTCAGCTGGTAGATCTAAAACAAATTTAATTAATAAAAATACTGCTCTAGCCTATATATGAAATATATAATATAATATAATATAATATATAAATATTTCATATTTTGAAATCATCATTACATTTATTCAATTTTGGATCGGGGCGCGTTCATTAGACATAACCACATAAGTTGCTAACATTATTTACCACACGCACAAATGGTAAATATTTCATTACATTTTTTCGTGGCTTCGCCTTGGCTCCCTTTGATTGATCTGGTAGTTATTTTGTTCCAATGCATTATAAATTATGAACATAAGTGATTCCTTATTCCCGCAAACAATGTGAAGAGTACAAATAACCATACACGGATGATGGCCGGTTTATAAAACTATTTATGAACTTAATCTAAGAAATCTACACTTTAAACGAACTATTACTATAAATCAAGTTGATGAACCTCCCTGAGTAATAATTATCAAGATAAGAGAGACCCTCGGCATAGACACCTTACTTCTACATATAAAAGGATCTTAATTTTAATTAAGGTGACTTGGGCACGTCAACGATAGAGGAACGACTACTAAAATATATCTTCTTGACACTTCTGGAGGGAGGGCGGTCGGTGGATCGCCCCAGACTTAGCTGGGATAAACAGCAACAAAACTGTATAAAGATTGGGCCTTGTTTTGTCATCAAGTACTGAAGCGGCGCAAGGTAGGCAAAAACGGAAATTTTTAGGATATGGGGATAAAAATTAATGTATGAATGAAAATAAATAATCACGTTACTTTGAATGTCCTTATCTTGGTCTGGGTAGGCTGGCAGGAAAGCAGGTGATTGCCGCAGCATCCGCCGCAGCGGGGGACTCGGGTGCACGAGGGCATGTGGAACACGCTCGGGTCCTGGGGGCCCGGGGGGATCAGGGGCACTACAGTCATGTCGGGGATGCAGGCGGCGATCTTGGCAGTCGGTACTGTATCTGAAGAAATTACGAATGCAAACATTTTAAATACATTTATTACTGACAGCAAATAATTTCTCCAATATAATGTAATATAGATGTGACCGAAACAGAAACTACAGCTGAAATCGAAGCAAATATTATATTTAAATTTCAGCCAAAACTTTGCTGAGTACGTTGTACACACAATTTTTAAAATGCAATAGGTAGGTATGTCTGTGTTGTATACATTACATAATTTTGAATTTAAGAATAATAAGAAGGTTATAAGTAGGTACATTTATATAATATAACATTCTATGTATGTAGGTACGTGTTACGTAAATACTTATTTTTTACAATATTCCATACATATTTTGACAATATCACATGCATTCAACAAGCTCGTACAACCTTTATCCGCAAGAAAGAGAAAATTTGCAGTCATGATCTCAACATTAGATGAGAAATGCGATTCGTCAAATATTGGTCGTATATGGAATGGAAGCATGGACATCTACTGAAGAAATGATAATGCGACTCGAAACATGTGTGATGTGAATCTAGAAGTTCAAAATAAACTGGATAAAGATGTACCAAAATAAATCTAAACATGAAATGTATCACTATTTACTGCGTCAATGCCTGGGATTATTTCAAGTTTTCGCGCAGGTTCGATATATAATTTTCGTGTAGGTTCAATTTATAAACCTGAGATAAGTTCTTACGTATGCCTCTGAATGTTGGGTACTCAGTAAGAAAAATGAACATTCGTTACTGATCTTCAAACGGTAGACTTTTAGGGAAAGTTCGGAGTTCGTGGAATGAAAGGGCAATTGGTTGTTAATTGTTGATGTTTCTTTCTCTCAAGCTCCGGGAACAGGTGAAAGTGTACAAGTAATAAAGTAAGGAAGTAAAATAAGGGACAGCGTAGAACAAAATAGCGACAATGAATAGCTTTTTGCTGACAGCATATTGCTGCAATGGTGTTCTGCAACAAGGCATGGTTGCCTCGTAGATTTAAAGATGCCAATCTGGCAGCGAACTAGCAGGATCAACGTGATTGTGAGCTTTAGCTTGCAATTAACTGGTTACGTTCAACACACAGATTCAGAATGACTAATGAAGAAAGCAAAACCCATCGGCCAGAGAGTTGTTGAAAGATGAAAGGTCAAGGTTTCGGTAGTGGATGGCGTTACCCTTGACTTACTTGCAGACGGCATCGCGATATGGGAAAGGACAGCGAAAGATAATGGAGGACAGATCGGAATGGAGAAAATTACTCGAGGAGGCCAGGGACTGCTCTGGGCTATTACGACATTAATAATAATGTCAATTTAAAAAATGTAATGGGTGAATACAATAATTAAAGGATCATACCTCTGCCAGTTTTGGAATTGCTACCTCCGAATCGTGCTGAAAATAGAAATGATATATCAATATACTACTCCACACAAAAATTTTCAGTACAAATGATATGAAAATTATTAACAGATTGTTAGTTAACTTAGTAAAAACCACTATCAGATTTTAGGTCCACCGGTTTCGAGACGTACCCGTCTCTTCGTCAGGACCAACATTAAACATAAAACGTTTAAAATTGAATAAATTAGAAATTTTTTACATTAGGGAAGCGGTGAATAATAGAGCACCTCTAATTAATAACCAGAGTAATTTTCCATATAGCACTTTGTTTAATTTAACGTTCACAAAAGATGGGGTAACACCCGCTTTAGATCCCGCCCCCTCTCTCTCTCTTTCGTTAGATTCCTGAATGATCTGTAGGCTAGTAGTGCATGCTTGTCTCTGACAAGATTAACACGCGTGTGATCAATATTGGTGAAAGTTTAACAATACTATGGTTGGGGTGTATAGTGTTGTGAATATAGTAGTGTAGTGTTGGTCCTGACGAAGAGAGGGGTACGTCTCGATACCGTTAGATCTAAAATCTGGTAGTGGTTTTTACTAAGTTAACTAACAATCTGTTATAATGTGTAACCACAAAGTTAATGCTTTAAATATTAATAATATGAAAATTATTAAAATTAAATTATTTATTATTACACTTTAAATCAATTATTTATTTACATATTCTTACAAGATCACACTACATTGATACATTAAATATACATCGATCCTCCAGATCATCAGTCAGACATCTCCAAATAGTATGTTTTGAGATAATGAGGAAAACAATATTTAAATGATCACCACAAATCAAATAGCATGAGTTTTACGCATTGTGTCAATAAATGTATATTTATTTAGTATTGATAAAAATACTTATGATTTGTGAACTAGAACTTGAATTATGGTTTTTTTCCAGGGATATCTGACTAGTAAACCGGGTGTTCTTCGGAAAAACTGCGTAAATATTTCATATAGGTATGTATGTATATAGTATCACTAATTGTATCAATTATAGATTGTCAGATGGTATAAAGCTACGTGCAGACAACGCCTATGACCTTCAATGAGACATACATTTGTGTTTAAAATCGATTTTATTTAAAAATAATGAAAACGAAGGAAAGATTTATACAAATTGGGTTAAATTGACAAGAATCACTTGAATCCTAAACAGCATCATCATTATCATCTTTTGTCATTAGCGATTTTTCATAAATACTCCAATGAAACACTAGGAATAAAATTTATGTGGCAGAAGGCATTTTTTTCATAGGTATTTATTTAGCTTGAAGTATAGATCATTCTCATAGGTAAAAAGGCAATCCTACAATAAAGGGATTATTTTTTTTTTTTTTTACGCTTCAACAGGCCAGGAGGCCCAATTACAGAAGCGAAATACATCACAAAACACCCAGGCTTGAGTAAATCACATTAATTAAAATGTACCTCACCGGGAATCGAACCCGGAACCCTCGGTGTGGGAAGCCAGTGTCATACCCACTGCGCTACGAGGGCCGCATTTTGTGTAAAACATATTTTTTCATTAACATATCATTTCATATTCATACTACCTATCTCGGTTTGTCAGCGGTGAAATTTTTTCCCATTAGAATTGTAAAAAAATGTAGGTTAAAGATCTTTAACGTAAAATTATAGTAATTTGATTGACAACTGGCATCTATGATTTAGTACAGAAAAATAAGATCAGTTGGCATAAAGGTCTGGTACATTAATGTAGGCCTTTTTGAAATGTATATAGATAATATATATGTACTAATGACCCAGACAACATCAAGATTTTGTTTAATTCTTTACAAGCTTATCTTCATTATAATTAGTTTGGTTGCATTTATGAGTTATCTGAGTATTGAATCAGATAGAGAGTACACTTTTACATATAACTCAAATTTAAATTCGGAGATGCCCGACTAAGAACTGGACAATAGCTATATTATGCATGTTGCTAGAGCAGGCCAAAGACACTTGTAATTGGGATAGTGGGCTGATTTTTAAATAAGAATGTTTTGTCTTTTATGTATTTTGTACTCAGTATTTTGTTAGTGTTTTATTAAAAATAAAATAAAATAGAAATTACTGTCTCGATTGATCGTAAGTAGGATCAAACTGGCAGTCTTTGATAGCAAAGATGTGTGTCTTATTCAGTTTACCGAGACCTATATAGCTAGATTAAATAAAAACAATACGTATCTATAATAAAAATAATGTATGTTGTACAGCTCGTTTGTACAACTTGTTGTACAACTCGTTTGTACAACTTGTACAACTCATTTGTGTTTTTAGAGAAACACCGTTCATAAGCTAAAGAAGACGTTTAGATGAGTTATACTTGATTTATTTCTAAGATGGATTCACAAACTGAAGAAATATAGCCTTATTAAATAAATAAATAAATATCTTTACTCGAACAACTGAATATAAAATATGTACTTATAATTATACAAAAGGTACCGTATATAATGTTTATGAACGGTACATAATGTTTACGAACTGTACATAATGTTTATGAAGGGTACATAATGTTTATGAAGGATTGTGTTGTGTCGGAATTGGACGAAATGGATCGGCAAATTTCACACACTTTTAGAATTTGTAAATACGAGATATGAGATTAAACACGGTTTCAGTATCATAATTTCTGAAATCATTTTTTCACGCATGTTCACGACAATTCTCAGCTGCTTGGAGACATTTTAAGGCAATTCTTTTAAAGATTGCCCCTATTTATTTATTTTTTCGCGACAACAGAATATGAGGCCCAACTACTGTAGCGAAACACATCACAAAAACTCCCGGGTTTGAGAAAATCATTTAGATGTACTATGACCTTATTGGGAATCGAACTTGGAACCCTAGGCACACCTGGTTCCCGTAAGAAGCCTGCGTCATGCCCTCTGGATCACGAGGGCTGCCAAGCTAACTTGATGTCCACCATTTCAAATATGGTGAGCAGTTAAAATGTTAGGAGGACAGTGTGCCTATGTTCTGGTGATGGATGACAGAGCGCAATACTAAAAGGATCTGAGCAATTTAATTGTTGTAAACTTACGGCTTAGAGACACTGATGGCCCATTTTCTGAATAGAACTCGTCTTTATTGGCCACAAAAGCATCCACAAAGCTTTCGAAGTTTTCAAAATCGCTGAACCTTCGAGCCAGTTCCAGCGGCACCTGTGGACAAAATAAATATATTTTAAATCAAGGTATTGGTCGGTACTGTAGGATGTTACTCAAACATATCAACAGATATTCTGTTATATTTTAATTTACCGCTGTTTGTAAAGGTTTATAAACTTAAAATAAATATATTAATATCATTTGTTTATTTGTATACTCTCATTTAAATAAAAAATGTGTTGTGTGTGGTTGGAAGTTAAAGTTGGCAATTATTTTAAGCTCAAATGTAATACAGCTGAAATAATAACACTGCAGAATTACTAATAGCTTAAGTGTTTTTGTTTTACAAGATGGTTAAATTATCGCTATAAAAGCAGGTAGGAAAAAATTTCAACGATATATCGAAAAAATTGGTGCACAAGTAGAATAGGTATCTGTGAAATAATTAAAAACAATTATAATTAAATATTAAAATATATATATATTTTTAAAAATATTGTCCGATTATTAGTATTTTTTACAGTGTACCTACTTTTTATAATGTATAGAAAAATTATAGCGTAGGTAAATAATTATGTATTAATAAAAAAAAATCTAAATAATAAAATATTCAATTTTATATAATTTACCATTAGAGTGGTCTTATGTTTTAACACTACTACCTATTTGAAATTTATTGAGATCAAATTTACAACTTTCAAATTTATCGGGAATTTAAATAGCTAACATAGCGTAATAGCAACGCATTTCCCTGGCAAGAAATGTCCCGAGTTCAAATCTCGTGGGTAACCACATATATATTCGGTAAAAAAAGATGGGACGACGACGGAAGACACGGCTTGACCAGATTAAGACCAGATACTGGAAGTTGTTCGTGTTAGGAGCTTCAACAATAAGCTTCAACAAGCTTGCACGCGAAGGTGTATGAATGTGGATGAGGCAAGAGTTGTATCTCAGGAAAGAAGAATGTGGCGCTCCATCCTCTCTGCCTATCCCCCAGGGGGAAAAGGCGTGATGGTAAGTAAGTAACCAAGTAGATTTTTCTGAATATTTTGTAATTACTTATTCAATTTGTAATTCATGTATGGAAATAAATACACTTATTTTTTAGTTCTGCATTTTTAATTTTTTGAGACGTTTTTCACCTTATTTAATTTTTTCATATTGCCTGTTTACCTATTTATCTATGACAAACAATTATTATTTTTGCATACTTACTTAGAAAATAGTGTACCTACTTATGGTAAATTGTACATATGATAAAATGTACTTCTGGTAAAAGTTATGCGACGCGCGGCCCGCCGTTTGTCTCGTGATAATGCATTTAAGGAAGTCTGAAGTGCGATTTAAGGGAATCTGGTGGATGTCCTTTCTCTGGATGTAACCACACCAGTCCCTCCTTCGCTGTCTACTCCATCCTACAGTGTTCTCAGGCTCACATAATTCTCTTATACTGGTGTTCCTCACGCGATCCCTCTGCGTGTTGACTGCTATCATCCTCAGTGTCTTCATCTCGGAAGTCCTCGATGTTTGTTTAGTCCAGATTGTGTCTGCCTTGCTTCAACTTTGCATGTCATTATTTATCTTATGCATGCTTTGTAGATTCTCATCTTGCTCTTGATGGCCATATCCTTATTCTTCCAAATTGTGGATTTTAGAGCACCAGAGATTTCTGCCTTCTTGTTAACTTGGACTTATATTTCTTCACACAGATCATCTCCTCCAACCAGGTCTACGCCTAGATATCTGAAGGTGCCGACCTGTTTTATGGGTTTGTTCTCCACAGTCAGGATACATGTTTTAGATGTTTTAGAGAAGGTCATACATTTAGTCTTTTCGACAGCAATTGCCTTGTTGTATTCCTTAACTGGCATTATTTTTCATTGAGTTCTTATTTTTCTCCGCTATAATTATAGTATCTGCATAGAATGATCGTCTGCATAGAAGACCGTTTCCCATCCTATATCCTATTTGGAGCGATCGGATCTCTTCTATCAGTTCATCCATTACCAAATTGAACAAAAATGGAATTAAACTTTCCCCTTACCGCATGCCTGCCATTATTGTAAATGTATTTCTAAGTTCATTATCACTCTTAACTCTGATGTTGCTCGCATGTTTAAATCTGTGACAGTATTAATTTTAAAAATAAATAAATAATGCAAAATATATTCAGTCACACTGATAAAAATCACTGTTAAGTGGAAAGTGATTTGAAGCAATTGAACAATGTTTCTTAGGAAAAATGAAAGAATACAAAAAGAAAAAGTAAAGAGTCATTTGCGGTTATTCAGCAGTTCAGAAAGGGTTAAATGTATTAGAAAAAAAATCGTGCATTATACCTACTCATGTAGGTACGCGGGTTAAAATTTATAGTTAAAAACTAAAATAAAGACAAAATTACGTATTAATAATTAATTACGAAGTTATAAAAATCTGCACTGATAATTGTCGATTATTTTATCGAGTTTCATGAAAAGGATCAAAACTCATTCTTACAGAAATGTAACCTCAAATATTTCAAATAATTGGGGAAAAAAAAACTTTCTTAAAAAATGTGTCCATTTTCAGAAAAATCAAGTACCTACTCACACACCTACAATAACATGAAATACAGAAATCTGTACGAGAAGCCCCTTTTTGGCATTTTGATTAGGTATCTACACTGCTAAAAATTGTCACTCAATATTCAATAACCAATCATTAGTTAGATTTTGAATTGAGCATCTTCATGAGTGGTACTCGATTCAAGATGGTCGACAAAACATTATTTTATATATTATATTATACAATACATTACTGGAACACTAATTTCAAGTGAAATTTATTTAACTTTTTAATTTTAATTTCAAGTGAAATAGATGCGCGTGCATTTCATGGTCTCGTATTCCCATTGCATGCTGCGTAGGGAATGCAAATCCATTCTGTTTTAAAATCCGGATTTTTAAGAACGGATTTTGTTCCAATCCGGATTTTACGGATTTTATGGATTAAAATGAAAGCACATGAAAATCGAATCAAATGATTTTAATTTTTTTTTGTTATTTAGAATTATTCAAACTATTATAATTAAATACCATAATTATGGTGTTATTCTTATTAAAACAATCAGTCTGTGACTCGCGTACTGAGTAATGTTAATAAAATAATCAACAGGTACAAATTAAAAGAAACTCTGAAGAACAAAAATAAAGACAAATAGACTCCTTGTCAAAATATTAAACATAAACAAAAGTAACAAAACAATTTAAGTTCACTTAAATAAACATAAAAACAACGTAAAAAAACTATGCCATTTTTTGAGACATGAAATGTGACCTCAAAAATAATAAGGCATCTAAAGTGCTGTCGTTTAACCTGCTGCGAATTCGGTCGCACATAATTCCTGCTGCGGAAAAAGCACGCTCTGATCAGCTCTGATACAACGCTTGTAACCTCCAGAGCCGATGGACTCGACACTCGCGGGACGCGCGAACAGCAAACTCGCTCGTTCCGATTTTTTTGTTAAAATTTCTTATTATTCAAATAATCCGGATTCGTTTTTCAAATCCGGATTTGGAGGTCTAGTAAAAATGTCCGGATATCCGGATTTTTCGGATAACGGATAGTCCGGATTGCAATCCCTAATGCTGCGCACTCTGCGCCTGCGCAACTTCCGTTACAATAAATTTTTTACCCTCAATGGGCCAAAATAAGTGATAACTTCAAAAATGAACGTAGTTTTAACATACAATATTAATTTTCTGAGGCTTTCTTACTATAAACCTACAATGTTTCAATTATATTGAAAAATACATATTATATGAAATGGTGGGTGTAACAGGCGTGTTCGAGATATGTAAAGCATTTTTAAAATTAATGTTTATAATGTTTTTTCTAAACCTTTTCCAGATAGCTGTAAATCTTCAGACGAGATATTCGATTTTTTCTTGTCTGGCAATTTAAAAATTGACCAGTTGAGGAAAGTAAAAAGGTACGTACGTATAGCGTAAACTGCATTTTTTTGGATTCCAGTTTAACTAATTTCCGGGATAACCAACAAAGGGCCTGTTGTTTCAAATTGGATTAAAGTAAAAATTCGTTTAAAGCATAGATTTTTGCATTCTCCACCAATCAAACGATCCGTTTCTGTAAAAATCTATGCTTTAAACGAACTTTTATTTTAATCCAACTTGAAACAACTGGGCGTAAGAAGATGAAGCCCATTGCTTGCGCTTAGTTATAATTACATTTACACACTGCATATATACACCCCACAAACAAAATTCTACGTTTTTCCACTGATTGTAATAATTACTTATTAAATATTTACTGAGTCACCTTTGCGGTCGGATATGTTCTATTTTGCATATTATTCTATTTCTAGTTAGGTACTTGTTTATCATAAATGTAAACTTTTAAAACGGATCTATTAAATAGCTGTTTCCGGAGCTCGCCCCGGCGGAAAATGAATGCGTCACATCGCACCGTCGCATTTCTGACTCAACCCAGAACCTAACCTAGAATAAACTTTGAATTTAAATCAGTGGTGTTACATAATAATAATGAAAATCAGATAATTGAAATATCCAATAAACATTTCCCTCTCACAAGGCACTGAAAAAATATTTGAAATATATTTTAACTAATACTTTATTTCTGCTTAGGCTACGTACGATTCATTAAGTATTATTTTAACAAGCAGAGTTAAGGATTTCTCTTTCACATGATGATGATTTTCATGTAACTTTGTAATCAAACAATAATTTAGCCGTCCGTCCGTCCGCCCGTCTGTCCCCGTAACTTCGTGTAACGTCCGTAATTTCTTTCGAATCCACGGCTTAAAATACGAAATTACACTGCCGGAGATGGGGCTTGAACCCCGGGCCACCAAACCCGAACCGGCCGTTCAACGCATCTCCGCGGAGCACCAAAAAGATGCTATAAATATATACCTACTAGGGCTTTGCAAAGACGCGAACCAATGTTCCGTCATTTCTGATGGGTCGCACCTGGTCTCTACTGATTGATTAACCGACGAATATTAACATGGTTTATAATGTTGTGACACGTATTTCAAAATTTATTAGATATAAAACTGGGAAGACCGGTGGCTGGGTAATGTGGAGGAATGACATCAAGCACCAAAGTCTCTGCTGAACTCAAGGCCGATAGGGCGAAGGAGCTTAGGAAGACGAAAATTAAGATGGAGCGACAACGTCCTCAAAGACATATCTGCCTTGGAGCTTCTGAACTGGAGAGAGCTGGCACAAAAAAAAAGACTCTCGAAGAGGCCAAGACCTACCAGGGGTTGTAGAGCCAAGAGTGATGATTTATTTATTTATTTGTTTTCTTACAGCCATATAATTAATAAATCTTGAAAAAAAAACAATAATTGATGTACAGAGTCTTGGGCCAATTACAATAAAACACATATATACAATAATATTATACCAGGATCGATAAAAAAAATAAGAAAAATGTCAAATAGTGAGTTTGTGTGAGTGTGTGTATTTGTGTGTTTTTATGTGTCCGTGTGTGTATGCGTTTTTATGTGTTCGTGTGTGTGTTACATGTGTGGGAAGAAAAATGTCATCGCGAGTTTATACGTAAGGGATTTTGTAAACTGCTCATAACTTAAATTTAAAATATCGAGATCTGCAAAGGCTGTGTCATAGGTATCTAGAATTCTGTTAATAATACAGTTTTTACCGTAGTTTGTTCTCCAATGATTTAAGTGGAAAAGGCGTGGTGCTCTTGTTCGTTTCTGCGGGACATTAAAGTGTATCGAATTTAAAATTTCAGGAGAATCTATGTGATTATTGAGTATTTTGTAAAGGTATTTCATATCGCTTATCGTTCGCCTGTCTTCGAGAGTAGTTATCGTGTGGTACTTATATGCGTCGTCATAGTTATCGAAATGGACGTGATTTTTGAAATTCAGCGTTTTTGTAAACGTCTGCTGAATGCGTTCGAGACGCTTTTTATGTATTTCGTAATACGGAGACCAAATTGGTGATGTAAATTCCAAAATGCTAAGTGTATAATAAGAGAATATGCATTTCAAAGACTGAGTGCTATTGAAAGGTTTAGTCATTCGAAGTACAAATCCGAGCATTCTATACGCCTTATCGATTATGGCGTTAATGTGTTCCAGGTATGTCAATTTTGAGTCCAATAGTACGCCGAGATCACGGATTACTTTGACAGGCGAGACAAGTACATTGTTAAGTTATCATTAAATCCTGTTGGGTTTGTATTTCTGGTGAAGGTAACACTATGACATTTTTTAGGATTTAGAGTCAAGGAGTTGAGCGGACAGTAGTGTGTCAGCCTGTCTAGGTCATCTTGTAATAATTTACAGTCATTTTCGTTTGCAATGCGTCTATAAAGTTTCATGTCATCAGCGTAGAGGCTGAATTTGGAGTTAAGAAAGCAGGTGCCAATATCATGTATATATATTAAAAAAGAGTGGCCCCAAGTGACTCCCTTGTGGAACACCAGAAGGAATGAACGAGAAGCACGACTTGTAACCCTTTACCACTACTGCCTGGCTACGGTTTTATAGGTAGGAACACACCCATCTCAGCAGGTCTCCTTGTATACCAACAGATGTTAGCTTGTAAATAAGGGTTTTATGATTTACGCGGTCGAACGCTTTTGAGTAGTCCGTATATATAACATCTGTTTGTTGTCGTAAACCCATAGATAAACCCTGAGATGTCTTGTGTGAAGAGTGTCAAGTTCGTAAGTACTGATCTTTTTCGCATAAAACCGCGTTGTTCAATAGGGATTTTAGCTGAGATTGCCGGGTATAATTGATCAAAAACAATTAATTCAAACATTTTGCTAGTGTGGAGAGTATGGAAATGGGCCTGTAAATTTCCACCTTCGTTTTATCACCTCCCTTATGAATGGGAACAACGAGTGCTCTTTTCCAAACCGAGGGAAACACACCATCACAAAGTGACCATTTAAAAATCAGGGCGATGGTTTGGAGAGAGCGCGAGCACATTTTAAAAAGAAGATTGGAGGTATTGCATCATCACCCGCACCTTTGGAGGTATCTAGCTTATTCAGATATTTATATACAAGTTCCTCTGTGATGTATACGCTACCAATAGTTGCAGGAGTCAAGGAATCCGATAGGCAAGATTCCTCTTGAAGTAGATTAGCTTCGGTTGAGTCGACAACTGGTACATATACTGAGTTGAAGTGATGATGATGATGATTTTTGAGTGTTGGAGTAGTAATCATTAAGTAAAAATATTATTATTTTCACTATTTTCATAATAGGTCAGTCAGTTACGTGCTGCGAGTGCCATTGGAGCAAGCAAGACTGCGAAAACGGCCGGTGTGACTCAGACTAGGTAATAGTTGGGAGTGCCAGGAAGAATCAGTGTTTTCAGAATCAGAAAGTGTTTTCGTGCCTTTTGCGGAGTGTAGATGGATAAATGAAAAAAATATCAATATATATCGAATCGATATTTTAAAAAAGTATCGAAATTAATCAATACTTTTTAAATCTATAAATTAATAATCTTTTTTTAAATATATCGATAATTTCCGATATTATTTTTTTCAAAGATGTAACAAAAGTAAGAGAAAAAAAGTTTTTGGTGACCAAAAAAAAGAAAAAAGGTCACCGGAAAAAATATATTGATGTATCGAAGAAAAAATATAGATATGTCGTAAAAAAATATCGATATATAAAAAAAAATATATATCGATATATCAGAAAAAAATATCGATTTCAAAAATGTAGCTTTTGGCGAACAAAAAAAAGGTCACCACCGAAAAAGAAAAGGGTCGCTTAAAAAAAATATCGAAAAACGTACTAATTTGATACTCGAAAAAAAATATCGGTATTTGATATATCGCGAAAAAAATATAGATATTTTTCAAAAAATATATGATGTTTTTATATGATTATCTAAACAAGTGCGTCTTTAGTTGTTTTTAGGTTTATTCCATGACTTTGGTCAGCCACAGCGTGTTAAGTCTTCAGGTCCCAGCCCCAGGTAGGCTAGGACGAAGATGGCGATGAATTTCTCTACTAGACGTAAATGCAAATGGAACTCTTGTACATGAATACAGAAAAGAGTACAATGGTTACTTTTCTCCCATCAAAAGATTGTGTCGCACATATAATATGTATTGTGCTGACCCTAACATCGATGCTGATATTCTTGCAGGTACCTTATCATCGTTCAAAAACTCACTCATACACAACATCCATTTTCTAAACGACGACATGAACCTATAGATCCATTAAATCAATCATTCATTAAATACTAATCACACTACATTCAAACACTAAAAATACAATACACATAAATGTACATGTAAAATATACTTAAATGCAAAAATACATGTTACTAGAGTGTGCCGAAGACACTTGTAATTGGGATAATGGGCATAGTCTTCATTTATAATGTTTTATTATTAGAGTATAATGTACCTATTATCCTGTTAGTGTCTCTAATAAATATATATATAAAAAAATACGGTGTTTTTCATACCTGTCCTCCGCTATTTGTTTCATTCGATGATGTGCCTCCACCCGCGCGTGGTGCTGGCTGTCTTCTGTGCAGCATGTGGTGATGGTGGAAGGTATCCGGGAAGATGACCGCATCATCATTGATAGACCTCCGAGTCCTGGTCTGGTGATCGGCTTCCTCTGCGGTGGACCATCCGCCCACAGACGCGACCACGTACGCCGACATGACCATCATTGTAACGGCCAACGTCTTCGCCATTTTAATTTTATTTTATTAATTCAAGCGTTCGCACACGGCTCAAGTGTCCAAATTGCTTACGACAGCTGTCTGGGAATTATATTTTCCCCGATAATTAATTAACATATGCAATGCCAATGCTAATGAAGAATAATGTCTTGTACGATTTTTCGTAGTATTAGCGGCAAATTTTAAATATTCAAATTCCTGTTAGTAATAGAATTCACTCACATTAATGACACACGTAGATTTACAAGAATTTACCTTGGTTTTCTTGTGTAGGTTTTTTATGCTTCAATGAATATTTGAGTGGTATTGAAACAAAACCAGTCTACGCAATACTTGGACGAAATTAATAGCTAAATGTATTCGTAACTGATTTTATTTAGAGATTTAAAAATCAATGTGCTTTTGATAAAATGCTTCTTAAACATAAAAACACGTTTTCAAGATTTCATTGCGAAAATGTTATTATTTGTTAGTTAATCACTTTCTAATTTCTAATAATTCTATTTTCGTCAATAATATAGATATATATATATAGATATATATATATAGATATATAGATATCTATATATATATATATATATATATATATAGTGGTGGTTTCGTTTCTATAATCTTCGTTTTATGTTTCGTATTATAAATAAATAAAAAAACTAAACTAACTAACCGTCACGTCGTTTCTCCGCAGAGGTAGGCAGAGAGGATAGAACGCCATTATCCTCTATCTTGGCACACCACTTTTGCTTCGGCTACATTCATACATCTTCTCATGCAAGCTCTACGGTTGTTGAGGCTTTTAACAGGGTCATCCTCCAATATTTGAAGTATTTGATCATCCCAGGTCTTTCGCGGACGCCCTCTATTCCTGTTGCCTTCAACACTCGCCCCATATATTTTCTTAACCATCCTTTCCTCGCTCATACGTTCTACATGACCAAACCATTTCAGCACTCCTTTCTTTATTCTGCCTACCCCGCCACAGCCAGCATTACATTCACTTCTAATTTGTTCATTCCTCAATCTATCGACCAAAGATTTTCCACACAAACGCCTTAGTGACCGCATTTCCAACGCATTCAGTCTACTTTAATACGTTTTTTGCCAATTCCAAGATTCACTTCCAGACATTAGAGTCGGCACTAGAACGCCATTACGTACGGCTAGTCTTGCTTCTTTTGACAGGTTCTTTGGCCATAATGGCATTCAGAGCGCCATTTACTTTGTTACCCGCAGTCACTCTCCTTTCGATATCGTTCTCAGCCTTGCCGTCTCTACTAAACATACTTCCTAAGTACACAAACTCATTAACTTGCTCTAAGCATTCGTTGTTTACAATTACATCACACTTAGTAATTCTTTCCTCTCTCTCGAACACCATTACATTCGATTTGCTCACATTCATCGTAAGTTCTTCTGAATTGCATTCATCGGATATATTAAACAGGCACTGAAGATATTATAAATATATATATATACATTATTATTGTTTATTACAAGTGCTTCGCTAAATAAATAATGTTTTTCCTCGTGCAAAATAAAATAATGCAGCAAAGGTAAATAAGTACTTAGTATTATGTGGATACGATGCGTAAAATTGTGTGGAAATTTTATGTTTTGATACCTAATTGAAATAAGGAAAAATATGCATACTGCGAAAGAATTTAAAAGTGTTTCTAATAATAGATTCTTTAGGAGATATTCCTACATATAAAGGATTATTTGGAAAACATTAATAACCTCCCAGGACTATATTCCTGCCTTGATTATGAGTCGAAAATGTTAATATCAATAGTTATTTTGATATTAACAACTAACAATAGAATTTAAATAAAATGATAAAAACCCCGCAGAAATTCCAATTGAAATTCAAAGACTTTTATTATTTTATGTGACTTGTATTAAAGGGAATGAATTTTTCATATTAGATAAAAGTTGTTGTAATGATAGTCCAACGTTTTACAAAAAATAAGTCAGAAATATTTTTAAAAAAATGCACACTTTGATGTCGCATATCTCCATAACTATTGCTTGAGCAATGCAGTCCTGCGAGGTTATTAATGTTTTCCAAATAACCCGTACACGAGTATTAGATAAATATATTCTAGAAGACAGATATACACTTATACTTCATCTTGTAAGATTATTTTTATTTAATTATTATTGGGAAAATGTTAAATTGATATCGAATACACAGAAATCATCAATATGTTTGATAAGTGTTTGACATTATATATACGTATTAGTTAGTGCCATATGCTTTTCCCCGGCGGTATCGATTGGAGCGCGTGATCCCAGTTTTGTCTTTCATTCAATAAAACTAAAATTTTAGGCAGTGGCGGCCTTAAAAGTCGCGAGGTTCCGGGCGTCAAATTTTGCGAGGCCCTGACAAAGCGTACAACGGTACATAGTAGCGAACAACACATGATTGTTACGATAGCGCAATTCAATGAGAATGTCAGTTTCATAAAAATAAATAGGAATAATCCAAGACTATGGTCCCATTGTTCTTACAATGAAAATAAGTATTTCACTATATAATTTAATGTCCTGTTAATTTAATCCAACTAAAATAATCGTAATCTAAATTAAAAAAACCAAACCTAATAACTTAACCTAACCAAACCTAATAACCTAACCTAACCTCATATATTGTCTATGAAATGTCAAAATATGCAGTGCATTTTTCGAAACTTTAAAGTGTAATATCTTATTTAATACTTTCTTTTTAAACGTAAATTATCTTTCATTTTGTTATTAGCACATTCAATAATATAGTGAAATAATCATTTTCGTTGTATATGCAATGGGACCATTATCTTGGATTTAGCCAATAAATATATTAATTTTCTGATACAACTTTAGATTCTGTATTGATAATTTATAAATAATTTAAGAACGCAATAATTTTAAATTTAAAAATAATTAAAATACTTTAATTCATAAAATAAAATCAAACAATCTGCCGGGCCCTGTTGAAGTTGTGCCGAAAAGGCAGTAAAATAATGACATGTTATGAGGTCAAAAGTGAACATGCGCACATTTTTGCAGTCTTTTACGATCTGAATTTCTACAGAAATACATGCTGGTGGGCTGAAGAGTATTTCCATTTAAGAAAACGAGTTTTTTTGAAAGTTGTATTCCTTGTAAAAGCAGAAAAGGCTAAAAACGGATGTTAATGCGAGAGTTTGAGCACTATTTCGGGGACAAAACAGAAACTTCTGCCGTTAGCATACTTAATCGACACATTAAACAACGAAACTAAGAAAGCTGATTTGCTACTACATTCCTAGCCAGTAGAAAGTATTTTGTTTCGTAATGCATAAATATGGAAGACATTATTAGGATGAAGAAATCTGTAATACTGATTATCATTATAAGAAGAATGTGACTGAACTATAACTATAACACATAACTTGACGCCTTTGAAATGTGGTAATAATTGCTATGAATCCTTGACAGCAATGCGCACCACTGCCTTAATTTTGAAACAATCTAAAGGTACAGATACAAATGCTTATTAGCATGCTCAAAACTAGCATGCCCTAACAACTATACACACTTGCTCATTATTAGCATGCTTATTTTAAGCATGCTCATAAATAAGCATACTCAAAGCCAACAATGAAACACATATGATTATTAGTGGCAGGCTCCTGTCATAGAATAGAGAGGAACTCTAGTTCAAAATTGAAACTTTGCAAACTGAGATAGAAAATTCAAGTGAACCAATAAATCAAAACAGTTCCTGGATTTAATCAAACACACAAGCTTATTACTGGCATGCTCTTGTTATAGAATAGAGACGCTCTTGTTCGAAATGGAAACTGCAAACTGAAATAGAAAATTCAAGTGAACCAATAAATCAAAATATTTTTGATTTTAGTTTTTATAATTTTTATTGTAAGATTTAAATCATTCATGTCTTTTAATAAAGTTTCATAAACATTATTTCTTGCTATATTATTTTTACATAGCGGTGACCGAGTATTCCACAGACATTCGTGATTCCTATAATAAATCACAAAACGTAATGTTTTATCATCTCCCCAACGCGCCATATTTGTTTCATCTGTCGCGGACTGAGAAGATCGCATTGATAATCGATACTAGCCGCGAATGACATAAGCATGCTCACAATAAGCAAGCCTGTGCACACATGCTCAAAAGATACTCCTTCTCATGACATTAGCATGCTTATTACTAGCAATGTGCGTACACACATGCCATTAATGAGCAAGGGCTAAAAAAGGTCAATACTGCGCAGGCTCACGTGCTACTAATAAGCATGTGTATCAGTACCTTAGGCCTCAGATACACATGCTTATTTAGTGGCACGTGAGCATGCGCAGTATCGACCTTCTCTAGGCCTTGCTTATTAGTGGCATGTGTGTACGCACATTGCTAGTAACGAGCATGCCACTAGCCGTACAACCGCCGGTTGATTTATGTGGCATGTGGCATGCCACTAATTAGCATGTGTATCTGAGGCCTTAAGTGAGATCATCCGCGATCTGTCCGAGACGGATCCTCGCATATATTGTCCATAGAGAGGACAGTAATCTGGCAAAACTGGAAGCTGAAACGCCAATAAGGAAAAGGCAGATCTTCAATTCAACGGAGCGACCAGATCAAAGATGTTACTGGCTATTCTATTGCAACAATTTTCCGAGCTGGGAGAGTCATCAAGGTCATCAAAAAGTCACAACTCGGAATCCGCAGTCATGAGGGGATAATTAGACTCTACGAAATGCGAAATTTCGCATAAAAAATATGATTTCGATTGGAAGAAGTTTGTGGGGAAGAGGAAGACGTCGAATATCATCGATTTTCGGTCCTCGTTACTCATAAGGGATCGTGACATCCTGACATTGAAGGTGGAGCCTTTCACCCTTTTCACTCAACCGATAGGCAAGATAAGATAGTCGAAGAGATTGGATGCCAACTGGCATAGTCATTTGGTCGCTCCATCATCTTTGTTTTTTCCATCCATTCATTTTCTAAAAACCTTAAGTTCCGAATGACAATCTAGACAAGATATAATAGAAAGAAGCTAAATAATCTATGAGTGACAGTGGTTTGATTTTTGTAACTTCATGAAAATCGAACTCTCACAAATTATGTACGTAAATACGTTTTAGGTACATATTTAATATTTACTTAGCATCGTAAAAGTATATATTCAGCACTAGACAAAGTATATCGTTTCATTGTGACAATGTTAGTGTAAATTATCTCTATAGCTCACCTATTAGAAGGCTCCATAGGTTAGGAAACGAGTATGGCTACCTATCGGATGTTTTTTCAGAAACACTAGCCGCCTACAAGAAAGCTCTTTTGGACGAATTCGGTCGTTTATAATTGGTTATTGATGTCATGTCTATCTCTTGTTTTTAGATTTTTGAATTTTACATTTCATTTTATTTTACTGTCATTTTTATTGCTTCTTGAGTTTCAGATTTGATTTGTTTACAATTATTTCATTTTGTTGTAATTTTGTTGCTTCTTGAATTTCAGACATAATTATTTTACTTTGTTGTAGTTTTATTGATTGTTGACTTTCATATTTGATTTGATAACTATTATTTCATTTGATGTAATTTTGTTATGCTTTATGTTAAGTAATGTTTTATTTTTCTTTACATATCACTTTATTAATTGTTTTAGATAGAATTATACCTTATCTCCTTTTTTATTATTACCTATCAATCTAAACATGTTTATATAATATACATTGTTTCTTTAATGGTACGTTGTACCGTGTATTAATTAAATAAATAAATAAATAAATAAGTAAAAAAGCTCCTACAGGTAAAACACAGATAAAAAGTTAGTGTGGTTAGCGGTATGGTTGAATCAGGCACCCGTAATAAAATTTTGCGGTCGATATTAATTAAATTAAGTGCTAGGATTGCCTTACTTGTTCACGATTTTAATGTCTACCGCACGTGTATTTAAATGAATCATCATTAGGTTTGTATTGTTGACATGTTAGTTTATCAATGTTGCTGGGCTTGTTTCTATATTTTTGTGTTATGTAATGGTAACTATTTGTTCACTGCTGAGTTTTTAGGTATCGTACCCTAATGATATACAGGGTGTACCAGAGCTAGCAGCAGCAACTTTGCCGGTAGATTACTGCCTATGTTATGAGTCTAAAATGTTCAAGCAACCATGACCTAACATCAATAGTTATGGAGATATGCGATATCAAAGTTTGCATTTATAAAAAAATATTTCTGACTTATTTTTTGTAAGACGTTGGACCATCATTACAGTAACTTATATCGATTACGAAAAATTCATTTGCTTCAACAAAACTTAAATAAAATAATGAAAACCTTGCTAGCTCTGTAGACCCTGTATAGCTAAAAATAATCAGTGTCATATTTTGTGTACAAATGTAGATTTTATCTTAATTCAGAATTTTTTGCCGCTTAGTAGCCTGTGGCGCATGTCACCGTGTATACTATAGAATTTTTTTTTTAGTAATAATAAGCCTGCGGTAACATTTTAACATAAAAGTATATTTTTCGGATTCGTGAAAAAAACTTCGGTGTAAAAAAGTGATCTTTTAATAATTACATTAATTAGAGCTTAATTTTAGTTTCAAATTAATACAATACTTTTTAAGCTGAATCTTTCACGCAATATACAGGGTTATTTGGAAAACATTAATAACCTCGCAGGACTATTATATTCCTGCTTCGATTATGAGTCGATGTTCAAGTCGAGACGAATGTTCAAGCTATTATGAAGCTATAAATAGTTATGGATATATGCGACATCAAAGTTTGCATTTTTTTCAACATTTATGACTTATTTTTTGTAAAACGTTGGACTTTCACTACAGTAACTTATATCGAATATGAAAAATTCATTCCCTTCAATACAATTCAAATAAAATAATAAAAACCTTCGAATTCCAATTGGAAAATTTTCAGGGTTTTTATCATTTTATTTAACTTGTACTGAAATGAATGAATTTTTCGTAAAAATAAGTTAAAAATATTGAAAAAAAATTCAAACTTTGATGTCGCATATCTCCATAACTATGATATTAGGTCATAACAGCTTGGACATTTTCGACTCATAACTCGACAGGAATATAGTCCTGCGAGGTTATTAATTTTTTCCAAATAAAGGTTTCCAATAAACCATAGGTAATATTTGGCAAATTTCCTATATAAGGTCTGTTTAATAAACATAAATCTAAATTTATTATCAAAGAATTAATTTAAAAAAAGAGTGAATAAATTATTTTTTTCTAATTCGATTGACACGGAAATATTAATTCAATTATTATAACGTAAATAAAATCTTACTCTGCCATCGTTGATTCAATCTTTTAATAAAATGGCTAAATCCAAGATAATGGTCCCATTGCATATACAACGAAAATGATTATTTCGCTATATTATTGAATGTGCTAATAACAAAATGAAAGATAATTTACGTTTAAAATGTTAGTATTAAATAAGATATTACACTTTAAAGTTTCGAAAAATGCACTGCATATTTTGACATTTCATAGGCAATATATGATGTTAGGTTAGGTTATTAGGTTTGGTTAGGTTAGGTTATTAGGTTTGGTTTGTTTAATTTAGATTACGATTATTTTAGTTAGATTAAATTAACAGGACATTAAATTATATAGTCAAATACTTATTTGCATTGTATAAACAACGGGACCATAGTCTTGGATTATTCCAATAAAATAAATGGATTGTTAAGAACGTATTCGTAACGATTCGAGCGTTAAGAACGTAATATAATGTGTGAAAGATTGAAAAACTATTTTATTAAAACGCAATAATATTTAATTAGCACCGAAGCGCATCTATGATAACGCACCACTATTTACATGCAAAACGAACGATTTCTCGAAGGTCTCACTGACGATTTTTGACTACACGGCAATAACAATATTATCGAATTTATCACGGCGCGCGCGCGTTCTCACTGCACAAGAAAGTGACGGCCGGACGCGACACCGGGTCGACAGTCGCTGCAGAACTGACAAATCGGCGGCCAGTCGGCGCTCAGCGGCTTGATGTAAATCGGCAATTAGCATATCGAAGAAAGAGGTCGCCAACTCGAAAAGGATGTGTTATGAGAATAATAAAAAAACCAACCCATAAAAAACAAGTTTCTATTATAGGGGAGTTGGGCTTGAGATGACATACTTTTTCTTTCAAGACAAATATTTGAAATAATAAAAGTCATGTGAGATTAGCATCTTGCATATATTCTTAAATGTTTCATAGTCAACGAAATTATTGAAATTTTAGAACGATCAACGTGACATAAGATTAAAAAAATAACATAAATCGCACATAGGTCGACGTGTTTAAGACGACATATCTATAGGGTAAAATGACTTAGTATGTCGTCTTAGACTTTAAAGGTATGTCATTTTGTATACTATTAATTTTACGAGCATAGTTCGAAAATAATTTTTTTCTTTCTTGCAGGTATGCCTGCGCACAGTGTATGACACAGTTGGCACTTCACCCAATGTGCAGTAAATGCAATGAACTATATGAAAAGGTAAGATGACATAGTATGCCATCTTATACCTACGTCATCTTACCCAATAGATAGTGCAAACTTTATTTTAATTGTTGTGACAAAAACTTTGAAGTTAGATTGCGTTTTTATCAATATTTGTGTCATATAATAGTTCTAATAGACATTCCAAATTAGTTTTACAAGAAGCTCCTTACCTTGTGAATATTTTCACCACCAAACAAAAGCGTAGGCAAATTTTTAATCACATCAAAATCACAAAAATACGCACAACTTTGCAATATGTGTTCGCATTCCGCCATATTGAATGTCAACATCAGCGATATCTAAAGGCACTCTCTAAAGCATTATTGGTTCACTTTTAGCGCGTATATTTAAATCAATATTGTTGGTGTGTCATCTTATCTAACTATGTCATCTTAAGCACAACTCCCCTACTCCCTTTCTCATTTGTATTGTTTCCAATTTGATATTCTATCAACATATTCCTCTTGTTTTAAGTTCATGTGGAAGATCTATTCCATGTATATTATTATCCTTAAAACTTGTAGAATATTGAAAACATAATAATTGGTATAGGGGGGCACGGCGTCGGCCAAACCGTCTGATCGGACCCATGGCTCGAGTCAGACTAGTTGAAACAGGTTTCGCGCCTTCTTCACGCGTCGGGCTCCTTTCTCATTTGTATGGTTTCCAATTTGAAAAAAACCTTAAAATTTCGAAAAATCCAAAATTACACTGTATTAAAATATTTTTTAAAGAAAATTTGTTAGATCGTTTTTATCGTCGCCACGAGTCTGCTTGCAAAGTTTCAGCTCGATTAGATCACGGAAAAAGGGTTAAAAAAGGATCCAAAGTTTTTTCGGCAGACAAGCAGACGCTACGAATTAAAAGAAAGGGAGTAAAAAGATATATTTTTCTTATCATTTCTTAAAATAGTTAACTACGCGTAAATGCGTTAATGTCCTTTAAAATTAGCTGTAAAAATATGTGTTAGTTAGTCAATGAACGTTGACTAACTAACACATATTTTTGTTAGTTAGTTAACGACAAACATACTTATTTATTTTTAAAAATTATTATGTGTGAACAAAAATTTAACGCCATAATAAAAATGGTTTTGTTGGTGATTAAAGCTTCCTGATGAAGCTCAAAATTGTTACATTAAACTAATACACATTTATTTATGATTGCGCTAAGTACGCATCGAGCGATGCGTTTTTTTCCATTGCCAGCTTCAAAAATTAATCAAATTTCATATAAATAGCATTCTTTCTTATGTAAAATGCAATTTTTAAGACATCCCTAATATGTATTAAGTAAAGTAATAAAAAATATAAAACAAAAAGCTTTTTCTTGATCACGCTAGAAATGCCGAGGGAAAAAATTCTGACACTTAGAACATATCACAATATTCTTTTTTAAATTTTATTTTATTTATTTCTTAAGTTAGTTAATATTACAATTTGTATATTAACGTGTATTTAACACTTTACATTCTTTAATCTATTACTAATATACTATCCATAATAACCTACATATTTACATTTACATCTAATCTAATCTATGGTACAATCTATAATTAATAATACATATTATGCTCTACAATTCTATACTATTTTTACAATAATTATAGCATTTGTTTTTAAATTCATTCATCTTATTTATAATCTTCATGTTTTCTGGCATCTCATCCTATATTTTTACACATCTGTACATTAGACAATTCTGTGTACATACTTTTTTCTTATATGGTATGGTATTTCGGGTGTTATATGTACGTACATCACTATTTGCAATAATTTTGTTCAAAAAATATTATGGCATTTTGTTATTGAAAATTTTATGTATAAATATGAAAACGTTTTATGTTTTGAAATATATTTTGAGTTTAGGGTTGGGAGCTCCTGCATCTTCGCAGGTTTATTATTTATCGTAAGTCGGTAATATCCATAGTGAGATTCTCTCAATTCTAATAGTTGTATCGTTACAAAATTCCGATAATTACGTATCTTATAGCTTCGCGCCGTATGTTCGCGTTCACCTGGGTACAACTCTCGCGACCCCTCCAAGGTTAATTGAGTAAACAAGAGTATTATTCTGAATTCCGAGTATCGTAGCTATCCATAAACTAGAAATGTGACATCCAGGCCAAGAAGGACACGATGGTAGAAATTTATTTGAATATTATCACAGTATACTAAGAACAGTAATACGTCTTCATACAAACTGGCTGCTACCCATTAGAATGCTCGGCGCCGAGTACGCTCGCACTGTGACGCACACATTGACAAATAATATGGGGGCATAAGGCGGCGGCAGTAAGGGCCGTGCCTTCGGTGCCATTCGCGCTCGCAGCCGCCGCTTTAGAAAAAAAAATGCGCTTCCGAAAAAAGTGCCTTTTTTTATGTTTGTGGTGCTTTACTAAAAAGGTGTGTTGATTATCACAAAGACTGTGAGTTTTTAAAAGTCTACGTTGATGTTAATCAGCGTTCTTGCAATTTAAGTGCAGAAACTAGGTATACTAATTACAGAAATTTTCGGGTTTCTTATGCGTCGGTATCTCAGACGTACGAGTTAAAAGAAAAGGAGTAAAAATAAAGTGATAACCCTAGCGTCAATGCAAGAGTAGGCTAATAACTCGCCGACAGGCCGGATATTCTGTTCTGGGTATACTGTGATATTATTCTAACTCTAAAAATCTGAGTAAATTTTCTTACAAAATAATCCACCGCTGAAAATTCTAATGTCTCCATGAAATTAATCAATTTAATATAATCTGGGAAGTACATATGTACATACATACAATAAACAATATCTCAAATACTCTGTTAGTCCATGACTGCGATTCGCATTTTATAATTTTTATCCCTAGAGTGGCGAAAAAACCGATTCTTATTACTTGGTTAAATTTTTAGCCGTGTAAAAACAGACAGAAAAAATGTATATGTTGTACCAGGCAAAAGTTTCACTTAGTTATATATCGAATTATACCCGTATTGGTAAGGTTTTTACGTTTAGTTACATCTTCTTTGTTGTTCACGAAGCATTTCCTTAAATGTTTTCGGAAAAGCGAGTGGCTAGAAATATTTTACTTAAATGTTCAAGTTTTTTGTTTGTAACATTGTGGAAATTCATTTTTAATATTTAAAAAAATGAGGATAAACACAACACTGTTTTCAGTTGTGGAGATTGTGATGCAATTTACATCGGTCAAAGTGGGAGAAAAATAAAAGAAAGACTAAAAGAGCATAAAAGAGCCGTAAAAAACTTTAGTTTAAATTCAGAAATGGCAGAGCATGCCAGAATGGAGGGACATAAGTTTGATTCGAAATCATTATATGCTCACAGTAAAGGAAGAAGAATGGACATCTTGGAGATCTTAGAAATTAATAATAATAAAATAAATAATAGAAATATAATTAACATCCAGATACCATCCATAACCTCTCCACTCCTATCCATTCTAAGCCCAACCCCGACCCTCACCATCATTACGACCACCCAATCCCTATAAATACTGTCTCGAATTATTTTTAATTTAGTTGTAAACGTGTTCTTATTGACAATGGGATAAATCCCGAAAACGTTCTAACAATTCAAAATAAATATAGTGGAATAAAACAGTGTTGTGTTTACCCTTATTTTATTTATTTCTTTGGAAGAATTTTCTTAGTCAGTTAACTTCACGGCTTCCTCAATCAGTGTATTTCCAGCAGAGACGATGTGCCTGTTGTATGTGTAGTCATCATCATGTCACCGTGTTTCTTGAACATGGCGACTGTCTATACTAGTGGCAGAAGCCCTACTTTCGACACGGTATTGCAAGCACTGCAACTTTACAAGTCATCTCAGTTTTCAGTTTTATCTTCCAAATCTACAGTTTTTCTCCTTAGAGAATTTTGCGGCGGTTGGCTGATGAAATTTTTGGAAATTGAAAGCACCTCCCCTTAGGCAGCGAAAATTTTCTTTCGTTTTGGGAAGTTGATGTAGATAAAACGACCTTTTGGAATACCACCCCCCCGTCAGATTTGAAAACTTTGGTAGATTGAACTTTGTTCGGTAAGTGAATAGTTAACTTACAAATGTTGAAGTAGATAAAAAACCAAAAATTCAAAGAACTACTGAACGATTTAAGAACTGTAGATTTGAAGTTTTTTTAAGTTTACAGTTTTTCTTACGGTCATATACAATTTCACTGTGCGATCGGGTTGGAAACACTGATTGCAAGCCAATACGTAACCACAACACCAACGGTCGTAAAAACACGGCATAATATCACAGAAAACACAAACCAGGATATTCTGAACGGCCGTGAAAATCTAAGAACATTCTTTATGTTCCTACGACGCTAACAGTGAGTGTATATGGATGAGCATTTGCCTTCAGGTCTGCAAGAGTTCTAATCTGCAGGACGGTATACCTCCGTTTCTCTCCATAAATATAATATCTCAGCCCGCTTGGCACTGATTCTTCTTCTTAAAATTAGGCAATTGGTCCTAAACCTCTACGTTTTTAAATACAATACATTCATCATCATCTTCTTCAGTCGTTTTCTATTTACTGCTGGATGAAGGGCTCCATCATTTTTATTGATCTGTAGAGTTTGATGATTTTATCAGTGCGGCGGTTTTAGGGCAGCCTGTCGGCTTCTTGATTCCACTCAGGTACCAATGCATGACTACGCTTGTCCTCCGAACGATGTTTCCTGCCCATTGTCATTTAATTTTATTGGCGCATTCTATGACATCGAATAAATTGTCTGTTTTTTTAATCGCACATTTCTTTTCACGTTTCTTAACACATACTGTTATAGGCCTCTTTGAGTTTTTGGACCTCTCCTTTGTAGAGAGTCCATATTTCGCAGCCGTACGTGAGCACTGGAAGCATGAGTAATACAATAAATTATTATGATGTAATGATATTGCGCACACGTAATGAACGTAGGAAAATCCGGAGAACAAATCGGAGCGGCAGAAGATGCTTGAAGCGGCCAGGACCCATACTGTTGAGCCATAATGTATTTATTTAAAATACAGTCGATTATATACAATACATATCCTACAACATGTCACGTAATTAAAACAAGCCCTGAAAGGACTTTGTTTAGAACCGGATAATAAATCGATTTCAGTAATTTAATTTTTTTTTAACATAGGTAATTTTTTATTTAAAAAAAATAAAAATAAAAAGTAAACACATAAAATATCTCGGGGTGACCCTCGAGAACAGCTGTCAATCGAGAACAATATGAAACCTAGGTCAAGGTCCCCAAAGTATTGTTGGTCTCGCTTGTGTAGATGCAAAAGAGCGAGATGGCACAACACTTTCTCTTCTTTCTTTGCCGACTGAGCGACATTTTCAAATAAACTCATTACATCATTACATCGGCTCGTCTGTGTCGTGTTTTATTAAAAAAATATATGATCTTTCAATCGCATTGCCTATTTTTTCAATATTGAAGAATTAAATCAATATTCAAATGGAAAGAATAAAATATTTAGAGTATTTTAACGAGATGACAAGTGTAAAACATGAAACATCGAACATAGTGGCTGCCTTCCTAATAGTGAAAAATGTTCTGAATAAATTAATGCCCGGTTGTTTCAAATTGGATTAAAATAAAAGTTCATTTAAAGCATAGATTATTATGGAAACGGATCGTTTGATTGGTGGAGAACGAAAAAATCTATGCTTCAAAAACTTTTGCTTTGATCCAACTTGAAACAACCGGGCATCTCAGTGCATTGACCAAGGTGGTGGACATTTTATGGTGGACATAAAAAGAAGACTTATGAGCGTAAATTAATCTGTAAGATTATTTTTTTATTATTTAATAATTATTAAATAATTATGTGTTGTCTGTCAAGATCTGCGACGCACACTTGCTCTGTCTCCCTGTAGGGTCACCATACATTTTTTTCCCAAAATGAAGATAACTTATTGCTTTAATAAACAATATTTAAGCTGTATTCAAAAATTTAAAAATGTCAGATATCGATCCAGTAGCCGATTCTTAACAAAGTACTTTCAGGGTTTGCTTTAATTACGTGACATGTTGTATATGCAGCTTTCAGTCCTATAACTTCTCTCGGTTAGTCCAGCAAGTGGGAGACTTGCTTTCTCGTCTCGCTGTATGTGGAAAGATCTGGAAATAGTGTAGAACGCATCTGAGGCACACAGTTGAATCATTGATTGCCAGGAGGAAAAATATAATTTTTGTATAAAAATAATTAAAAATACAAGCTACTTTTTAACAGCTCTCCAAGATCAAGGCTGGTTGCCTGGACTTAAACTAGCGGTACCTATTGGTTGACGATTCAGTCTTGCGGTCGGTAGGAGATTCTGTTGAATATGGTTTTTGCGCTCTGAATCAGGTTTGTGATATTATTAAGGTTTTTTTTAAACGCCAGCTAATGAAACGTTTCCTAGTACTAAATATGTTTGTCAAATTCTTCGTACCGTGCCGTAAGATTAACAGATATAATGGGTTTCTTTGGAGATCCTTTAAAGCTGCGCGATTCTAGTTGGGTATTTACGTATTTGCAATCATTCATCCTTAAAAATAGATATTTTGCTGCGCTCCGTTTTTGAATATTAATTAGACCGAATTCAAAGTTATTTTTATTTACGAATAGGTATTTATTTGCATTATACAATAAAATGTATTGCGTACCTCGTGGGCAGCGTGACGCAAGAATGTCTCAATCCTGAAACAAATCCAATCACAGTAAGCTGTACCTATCTTCGGCAGTGGACAAAATATTTTTCCAATTATTTTGCCACATTCACATTCAGTGGACTCATCTTAGGGCTGAAGAAGAATTGGAAGAGTACCACAATGTGGCACTCTTCCAACTCAAGGAGAATTTTTTTTTAATAAATAATTAATTTTAACAATATTTTTATATGTAAGAGTTAAGGTTGTTATTACGGTCGTTAGACATATTTGACTGTAACTAGTTGCAGATATTTTATACGAACCGTATGTTTTTCCGAGAAACGATTCTCGACGTTTCGTTGAATGCTTATTCATCGTCATCAGGAGGACGACCTTTATCCGCGGAGGTAGAGGGCGGACTGATTACTGCTTTCGAGGCCGCAAATTATATGCATTTTGTTGTGGAGTGTTTAATATCAATATCCGCAACTATTTACAGTTAAATTTTTATATGTATGTTTTGAAAACACAATTACTGAATTTTTACAATTATGGTGGAATATGTGAACGTTGTATTGTATAAAGTTATCACTTAAGCCACCCCATAAAGACTTTCATATATATGTATGTTTTCGTATGCATGTTTCCCATATAAATAGTTTCGTATCTGTGTGACTTATATAATCTATAATAGATACTTGATACATTTAATAGTTCATAGATGTCATCTTCATTATATTTCCATATAAAAATTTGACAGAAGTCAACTGGGGGGCGTTCCTTATTTCGCAGAATGCTGGAAGAGAGAATGATCATCTTAAACTAGAAACATAATGTGTGTGTGAAGACGTAAGACGAAGAAGTTAAACTATACAATGACCTGCCACAACAGACCAAACAACTGACCACTGACAAATTCAAAACAGATGTGACAAAAATGCTAAAACTCGGCCAACTATAAAAAAATGACTTTGTATCTAAATTATATTATCATTATTTAGTATATTGAATTATGTAAAAATGTTATCCATAAACGTTTTAGGTTACCATTATATTTAAAAAAAAAAGAAACTGGTAAGAAGTTCGATCACATCTGGCGCGTAAATAAAATTTTTTGATGCGGATACGAACAAGGAAAAAGATGCTGAAATTCACTGAAATTTGGACAAAGCAATCGCCAGCTATCGGGAATTACACATTGAAAATAAAACCTGATTTTTATTATTTTGCAATTGCAATGCGATTGCGATATTTTGAAAGAATTTTTTTTTTAATTTGAATACATTTATGCCACGTCCTTAATTCCTTGATATTTTTATCCTCCTTACATAGCTTATGTGTATTTTCAGAACTATATGATAATGGAATGATTAGAATTAATCCATTGTTTTCTGAATTTGATTAAAGCAAGATTTTCCTGTAAAGCACACGGTAAATGTGAGAGTATATAAATTATTATATACTCTCATATAATATATGGAGCACGTGTCGTCTGGATTAGAACGCCTAATTTGTTGATGGTTTCCCTGAGGAAGTCTAGATCGATATTGCTGTATGGTAACACGTGTATGAACTAGAGTAGTCGTTAAGTGAAAATATTGTATTCATCGTACTTGCTGATATCAGTGATATACAAGATACCTATACAAAGTATCTGGAATACAAAATGCAAGATACTTTAAAATCAAGTATTTCAGATCCCAAATACGAATAACTTTTTGGAATGGTATCTAAAATACTAGATACAAAATACGAATCTTCCAAATACTTTTTAAAGATAAAATTCTTTTGTAAGAAAACGCATTTTATTGAATGTAAGTTTATTTTTTACGTGCATTATTTACGAATAATTTGGTCCCAGACTATAGTTTAACGGCGCGTTCAGTTTTATCTATAGTGACATTGACATTTAAAATTAATGTCACCATAGAAACTCATCACATTTTGTGAATGTAATACTTAAAGGTATATTGTATACATATGAAAGTATAAATGGTACATATAAAACTTTTTTAAATGTTTGTCTATCTGTCTGTTTGTTTTGACTTTGACGGATATTTTTCTAATATTTGAAACTATAAAAAAACGTTAACTATATAAAAACGTTCCGCGCAAAAATGAAAACAAAATTGTGGAAATCTATTAGGGAAGCAGTGGACAACATGCAGCCGATAATAATAATAATGACGTTGATGATGATGACATAGCCAGTATTTATTAATTTAAAAAATTTTTAGCCATCAGTTGGAAATTGAAATTTTAGTAAAACCAGTTCTTCAAACAGTTTGTCGCTCATTTTTCTTCGATGTGGTCTCATTATAGGTACATCTTAGCAATCTTGGTATCTTAGCAATCTTAGTATTTACAAAAACCTAAGATACCAAAAGAAGGAATCTAAATACAAGATGAAAGATGGATATTCAAAAATGTATTTCATATTCAAGATGAAAACACGTATTTTGCATCTTGTATCTGTATTTCAAATACTTGGTATCTTAGATAAGTCACATCTCTGGCTGATGTATTATGATAGAAAACGATGAGTGTTTGTTGTAGTTCTATGGAACAGCGGCTACCGCAGTAATGAAGGAGAATTTGCAAAGGAAGTTGTGTCCCTATCAGTTAAGTATGTTTGTACATCACCGGATAATAGTAAGGGCTCGAGACCTTGTGACGCCGTGTGACGTAAAAGAATTCCATCAAAATCCGTCTCATACCGCATTTACGAAATACTACTTTATCCTGGAAACAACCGCAGCTCGCGAGCTTGCTTACTTTAATTATTCCAGAATGGACGACACGTGATTGTACGCGAAATTTATGATTCTTTTTAGAAAATGTGTGGTTTTGTAGAATATGCAAGGAAGTGAAGAATCTAGATGGACAAGTATTGATGACGGAACAGATTAATACAATATCTCGTGCTGTTTGTTAGATTAGCGTTTAAGATTTGAAATCATATTGGTATATGATATATGAGTCGTTCTTAATTGAGCTCCAGTTGAATATTTCAAGATTACGTTGTTTTTTTGATTTATTGTAACTGAGAACTTGTGAATACTCTGTATAAATAAATAAATAAAAAAACAATATGAAATTTTTATATTTAATCAATATAATTATTATAATTAACATATTAATTACGATAGGTGGTATGTCGTTTAAAACTGACAATTGCTTGGATGACACAGATTCCTCGGATATTCCTCAGTTGGTCTTCTGAAATTCTTGGATTTTGATAGAAATCTGCATCTAATCTTCTGTTCCTCCGCCTCTACTATGACACTCACCTCCACACCCTCTTCTCTTCATTCCCGTGTTACAGACTACACTCATTAATTATGTATTTTCTTCATATACTTTTCATATACAGTCGCTTTCCTTTCTTTAGTTCCAAGATTGTTTGTTGCTTACTATTTTATTTTATTTTACAACTTAAAATATTGTCTAATATAATTCTATTCTTAGAAACCTTATTCATATGTGAATCTTTTTAATTGGTATGTGCATTATACAGTGTGCCCATACACTATAATTTTTAAGAACTATCAGGATTCCTTAATAAATAAATAAATAAAGATAAAAAAAATACTGCCCAGGCAGAGGGATCTCGTGACGCAACTTCTGGAAAATTTCAATGTAGGTACATTCTTCGATCATAGCCAGAAGACCCCGAAACCATCCTCCTTCAAAAATGTATTTAAATATATGGAACTAACTTACTTACCATCACGCCGTTTTCCCGTGGGGGTAGGCAGAGAGGATAGAGCGCCATACTTTTTTGTCCTGATATACAACTTTCACTTCATCTATATTCATACATCTTCGCATGCAAGCTCGACGGTTGTTGAGGCTTCTAAGATGACCATCTTCCAGTGTCTGGTTAATCTGGTCATGCCACGTCTTCCGTGATCGCCCTCTCTTTCTGGCGCCGTCAACACTTGCATTATATATCTTTCTTACCATTCTTTCCTCATTCATTCGCTCAACATGCCCAAACCACCCGAGCGACCGTATTTTTATTCTATGTATTATGCTACGATCAGCTTTACATTAATTCCTAATATCTTCATTCTTTACTCTATCATGCATGGATTTTCCACACATACGTCTATGGGATCTCATCTCCACTGTATTCAATCTACTTTCGTTCCTCTTCTGCCAGCTCCAGGCTTCACTTCTTTACATTAGTGTCGGTATATAGATATATGGAACGTAATGGATTTAGTGGACAAAAAACAGTGGAAAAAAGTACAATATTTTTACACTTTTACATACACATGTGATTCTTGTGATGTGACCAGTGTTGAAGGAATTTTTCTCACGACACAATATTTTTATTTTTATCTCAAACATTATTTAGATATTCCTGATTAGTAATTTATTTAACAGATTAATAATATTATTTTTTGTTTCTTTTATGGCAATATCAAGGGCGATAAATCCAGGCGATATACATACATACGATTATATACGAACTGTTGTCTTAAAATTCGAGAACAGCTAAACTGACGTGCTTTTCTGCAGTGCTTTGGAAATTTCTTGGGAAAATTTCTAAAGCTTGCCGCTACTCTACATGGTGTCCCCTATTTTAAATTTATAGTTGGTTTTTAAAATCTATGTACATCAGGAAGTTGAGCAGTGAGCAAATCGGTAAGTTGGAATAAATCGGTAATTAAATTTAAACGAGGAGCTATAGTCCAAAATATGAGACTCGTAGAGTTCAATTCTTCCACGAAGAAGACGGCCAGGGCGTATATCCTAGAGCAATAATTAATTTAATATAAATCGCATACCTAACCTACACCTGGGAAACGCCAGCTATCTTGAATAAATAAATCATATTTTTATCACCACCATTAATATAGGCTTTTTACCCTTGATGAATCTTGACTTACTCAAGTATTTTCCTCCATCTCTTGGTATTATGAGGTATTTCTTTACTTTAATAAATAACGGAAACTCAGATGACTCATTCCACAACCCAAACATATTCATATAATAATTATTACATTGTTCATAGCTAAAAGGTCTGTACCAGTATGTATGCAGTTAATAGTTTTAACAATTAAAATGTGCAATAGTGTGTGCTATGCATTGACTTATTTACGTTATGCCAATAATAATGATCCAGCCTTCTGGGTGTATTTTGTGGGTAAAATATTTACGGTGAGACTTAGCTTATCATTGCAGTGCTTTCAATACCCCTGGAGATTGTAAATTGAGCGTACTGCAGAATGATAAAAAAGATTAGTGAATTAGTTGCCCCAAATATTATAATACTGAATATAAATAAAATCTATGCTTTAAACTCTCGGTTCACTATGTGTCCTTCATAACCACTTACTAAGGTCCAGTTGTATCAAGTTGAATTAAAATAAAAGTTGGTAAATGCATAGATTTTTGCGTTCTCCACCAATCAAACAACCCGTTTCCGTAAAAATCTATGCTTTAAATAAAGTTTTACTTTCTTCTAACATTATTTTCTCATTGATTTAAAATGATACATTTTGATTTATAATACTATATTCAGGAGATAATGGTATTTTTTCATCATGACTTAATTTTTTCTTAACTTTTTTGCACAGCTATGATTCTGATTGCAATCATTCTCCATGTTTGAAGAAAGAAAAAACCTCTAGACATTATCGCCATTTTAAATTCATTATAATAGCTTGTACTATTGCTTTTCACTCTATATATATATATTTTAAATTTTGATTATATTATACAATCTACTTTGTTATATACTTGCTTTTTACTTTTAACTTTATATTATATTTATCTTTGTATATTTGTATTTGCTTTCCACTTTATATTATTATTATTATTTTCTTGATTGTATTTCTTGAGCAATTATTTAAATTTCATTTAAAGTATTCGTTCTATAAATGCACACTTAACCTAATTGTTTGTAAAAGCCCTGTAGGGCGTTAATAAATAAATAAATTAAAAATCTTGGATTCGGTCTTCCAAAGCTAGATTGCAGCCATCTTCTCCACGTCACACGCGGCTCCAGCACCCAAGTCTTCCTATCCTAATATCAGGCGCCTGCAGTGGGAACACTGAAACATGACTTTTTTGTTAACGTATATTTTAGAAAAAAAGTAGAGATTAAATATTTATGCGACAGAATAATCTGTAATAAATATCATAATAATATGGTATATCAAAATATAAATACTGTGATAATAATTGTGATAGAAATATTACGAAGTATATGTTTTATTCCGATTTTTTTCCAAATAATTGCTTACGTAAAAGTCATGCTGCGATGTTCCCACTTCACGCCCCTGCCTAATACAGCCTGAGATGTTTGCTCTATTAACAATATTTTAGCTATTTCATAAACAATTTATAATAGCTACATAAACATGTAAGTATCGTTGTGGGCAACTTGGCCTTTGTCAGGACTCTCCTCTCTGAGGCTCGTGAGGGGAGATCCTAGGAAATTAATATTCATGGAGAAAAACCTATCGGGATCGTATAGCTATAACTGTATATTCCCTCTTCCGGAAGTCCGGTGAAAGTATTCGTGTTTTGGATGTATTTTTATAGAATTTTATGGAATCCGCTTGGTTTAGTTTGAATAATAATGTGTATTGCTTGACCACAATAACTTAGCGTGCGGCGACTTCGGAACTAAAACACGCCCCGCCTGCATCCGGCGGTAATCCCTCGCCCTGTCATTCAGTACAATTTTGTATTTGCTCGCTGGGAACTGTGAAATCTTGATTACCAATATATACTGAATTATTATGTCCAAAACATCCTAAACAGTCCGGGATGGTGCAAGAACAATTGCCAATGAAGCATTAAAGTTTTGCGAAGCTGAAAAAGCAAATAATGGACCGATATTACCGTCTGACAGTTTGACAGATAGAACGGCCGCCATTACTGCTAGGTTTCTTTAGTGCTGCCCGACCAAATTTCTGTTAAAGGCTGCGACACCGGTCACCGGACATTCTGTAGATTATGTATTGTGTAATAAATTTACACCCTGGAAACTTCTGTTACGCGACAGGGACGCCCTCCCTCGCACGCCAATTTATTGTGGTCGCATTCTAGAATGATTTTTCCTCTACGTTCGCATCTTAATAATATTTTCGAGAGTTCCTACTCTCGAAAATATTATTGAGATGCGTACGTACGAGAAATTTCTATTTAGAATTATTGATATAATATGGTAAATCAAAGATTTTTTACTACTCAGACTTCATTGATTTGTGGGCACATTATTATTTATAACGTATTAGATTTTAATAAAAATACTAGCTATAATCCGTCAACAATAACGTATTTTTTATTTTTTATTTCAACTTCACATCAAGTAATTAATTATAAGTTATACAGGGTTATTTGGAAAAATTAATAACCTCGCAGGAGTATATTCCTACATTGATTATGAGTAGAAAATGTTTATGTGACAAAATTTGCATTTTTTTCCAATATGTCTGACTTATTTTTTGTAAAACGCTGAACTATCATTGCAGTAACTTACATCGAATATGAAAAATTCATTCCCTTTAATACAAGTCAAATGTCACTAATTACAATTGTAGCGTTACGGACATACAAGGACAGAAACCCGACGGCAATTATTATAATTAATTAATTAATTAATTGTTTTTTAAGTTATGTATGTATGCAATAAACTAATAAATTATTGTAACCAGATACGATATTGGCGATATATTAATGCTGTACTGTAAATGATGCAACATGATGTATAAATATTTTTTCTATTGAAAGAATTTGTTTTCGCTGAGAAGTTCGAGGTCTTTATTTTATTATAACTATTCCATTTAAAAGTAAAGATAAAGCAGAAAATCATTTCTGCTTTATCTTTACTTTTAAATGGATTATGAAATGATCTGTTAATATTTTATGAAGATCAGTAATTAGTCATGACTGGAACGTAAAGTGTAAATAATGTAGAATTACATGTACCTACAATTGTATAGTTGAGTAATCGTGTTTTAAGATATACTAAAATGACGCATATTAGGTACGTCGAAGAGGCTAGGACTTTGTTTCTCCTTTCCCCGAATGAATATTATGAAAACATGTCACCGTTTTGAAACAAGGTCGAGCATTTGAAATGCATATTTACAATTTAATTATAAAAAATATTAGTTGTGGAATTTTTTTTTGGATACGGGTGAAATGAAAACTGTGAAATTATTGAAAAAGGACCTTTAATAATTAATATTAAACTAGAAAACACAAAATCGAAGAAATCGATTGATTTTTAGTAATTTTTATATTCTAAAGAAAATATAAGGGCAAAATGATTTTAAATAAGGAAATTATTACAATAGTGAATATAACGAAGAAGAAAGCTAGATGAAAATATTTCAAGTGAAGATTTTTGCATTTTACACCCGTTTACGTAAAAATTTGTGCCTTTTGCTTAACTTTTACTGTAATTATTACTGATCAAACGACCGGCATTAACCTTTAACTTTAAAGAAACCCCCCATCTTCTGTGAATTCCAAGAATAAGCCACTTTCCGCTCAGTGCCTTTCATTTTAGTGGCGAAACGATCACAGAGAGAGAAAATTGCGTCGCTGGAAGCTAAATAGGTGAGTACCGGATCTTCAAACTTTAGTCGGGGACTGTGAGACCCCACGTCCACGATTTCCTTACAAAACTTTTTTGACCATGTTTTTTGTTTTGTTTAAAAATTTTCACAATAATCGAACGGCCTTCGGAAAATACTGAAAATCAGCCAGCAAAGAAGGAAGCATGGTATTGCGTGTAGAAAACCCGTCATTTGAAAATGAAGTTACCTTACTTTTATGGCTTCAGATAAATTGGATACTGAGGCCGATTGATTTTTTTCCCCTTTTCTTATTCTATTTTTTCGTGCTTGTGAAAACGAAGACGAAAATTTAGAAACTGCGATACCCTAAGAAGAACCTAGAGCCCTAACCTAATAACCTAATAAAACTCGAAATGACGAAAGTTCCGAAGACGATACACCACTCTCGGATCTTCGTAGACAAAAATACTTTTAACGGTAAAAATCACTTCAAATGAGTAGCTAATTCACCTTCCCTTTCGCTCCCAGGTGATTTCTAATTTGCAAAGATGCGTTGTCAACACAAAATTACCTAAAGAATTGAAGATGTCTTTGAAGCGCGTTAAGTACAATCAGCTCAAGAAGTAATACCTGGAACTCGAAAAATATCCAGGTTTCTTCCAGCAAAACTGCATTGAAAGTTAACACATAAGTGTACTTTTGTCGGTTGCAATCGTCCAGTTCGTTTGAAATGTTCAAAGCAATTACCCCAATTTTACCGTATGTCACAATTTCCAAACTAGTTAGTAAGAAGTTTATTTTTTATTTTGTTTACTTGTCATATTTTAGTTTTTCAAAAATATTTTATTTTTAAACATAAATTAAAATATTATGTCCCTAAAAATGATGTTATATCGCCAAAGACTAAAAAGTGCTTTATTATTTAAATTTTTGTTTAAAATAAGTCAAATTCAATAAAAGTTGATAAGATATGTATTAATTTTTTTAATCAAAATCGACTTATTAAAATAATGACACAAACTCAACTTAAATTAAATTAAAATTTCCTCTGAATTTCGACCATAAACTACAGGGGTCTCTGAGACCCCACGTCCGTGGAAGTGTAATAAAAAATGACGTCCATAGTTAAAGGTTAAAGTAACAGTTCTTAAATTCCACAGTTCAGCTACTTTGTGAAAACAAATAAAATTATTATTGCCTTATAGAAAAAAAAATTATAATTATTATACTATCCCAAATTCTGTTCTTTTGGAAAAAAAATGTATAAATAGTATAAATTTCCCAAACACTTGTAGTGGTATTCAAAAAGGTTTTACTTGAATTAAACACTTTTACAGGAAAATTAATTATTTTATTTTGGAAGAACTTCTCTGAACATAGTAGGTACCTAATCCGTCTCACATTCCGTTATTTGTAATGTAACTCCTTTTGTGTGTAACTTAGTAAAACATATTTTGTTTCCAAAGGGTTGTTCTATGGAATAAGAAAAATAACAAGTTTTTGCGTTTAGGTGTGTTAACTACTTGAAGAGCCAAGGGGCAAACATTCTTCTCCATACCGTTACTTTGGGCTAGAAGTGGCTAGAAGTCAACCAAGTGTCCCTCGATCGTATTGGTTAATTCGAACAACCAAACTCGATATTATCAATGAACTCGAAAGTAATCAATGAACAATAGGCTAAATATTAAAAAGTTTGCGAAGATACAACAGCCTCTTTTTAAAATCTATCTGCGAATGTCTGTCCCAGAACAAATCGTGTAAAATAAAAAATAGTATCCGCGAATTGTTCAAAGATGTCGTTGATCGCGACGATTTTGTTTTAATTAAAAAAAACTTGCGTGAATAATCAATAGATGGCACTAAACGATACACCAAATTGCAAATCGCATAAAAATCATAACAGCGAATCAAATAGCAAAAAGCAAATTGCAGTCATAATATCGGGAACTCAGATGAAGATTGTTATATTTTCGGTGAAAAGTGCATATATTTTAAGAATAATAAATATTATTATAGCTAAATAAAACGTCTAATAGATCTAGGAAAAAATTATACTGCATCCTAGGTATCTCGATTAAAATAATTTCGTTGTCTGTCTCTCCGTCCATCCGTCTGTCTGTCAGTCTGTCTAACCTACTGTCTGTATGTCTGCCTGTCTGTCCCCGTAACTTCGTGTAACGTCCGTAACTTCTTTATAGTAAAATATTTTTTCGAATTTTTTTACATTTTTTTTACAATTTTTTTACGAATTTTCTTTGTTTTTTTGGTACGAAATTTTTAAGTTAAATCTCGATCGATATACGATAACACTGAATGCTTTTTTCTAATGAAAATACTCTTCTTACTTCAAGATACCTGTGTATTAAATAATAAAATAAGTTTGATACTTGCAGAAAAGACCAAATAAATATAATTCTTACGTTATTAAACGATTTAAACAGGGTATCTCACAGCTAGTAGCAAAAACTTTGGGGGGGAATCTTCTTCGTTAAATTTTTAATAGAAGATATTCTTTATACTTTGGGTGAAATGTTACGGAGTTACGAGGTCCGATAGTTACGTAGATAAGCGGCATCAAAGTTTGCAATTTTTCAAATTCCGGCTTATCTTTTGAAAAAATTTAGAGTATCACTACAGCAACTAATATGGTACTTATCAAACATAATAATTTCGTTGCCAGTCCGTCTGTCCGTCCCCGTAACTTCGTGTACCTAACGTCTGTAATTTAGTTCAAATTCACGGTTAAAAAAACAGATTGTCTCGAGTTAAAATATCTTGAGTCTCCTCCGTGAACACGGCCATAACAGTATTCAACAGTTTACCTCGATTATTTTTTACCTCATTTATCTAGACTCGCTGGAATGTAGACTTTTTAACTAATTTCTTACTCCGCCGAAAATATTTCCGAGTGATGAATATTTAATGAACTTAACGCATTTTCTTATCTGCTGTAAAGATTCGATTGAGTGCATACAAATACTTATTCATAAAATACAAATCAGTCTGGAGACGGGTTATGAAAAAACAGTGTTTCCTAATATAATATATAAAATATATTATATATTAATATTCCTAATATATAAAAGGAAATTCTAGGTATCATCCTACATTTAGTTAACTGTTATGGAAAAAATATATTTATGTATATATTTGTCGAATGATGAAGTTTTACGTAGAGCAAATACAAACAGACAGTTACTCAACATAGTAAAGCTCCGTAAAATGCCATATTTTGGTCATATAATGAGAGGCGAAAAATACTCCATCCTTCAGTTCGTCATGAAGGGGAAGATTGAGGGTCGCAGAGGGGTCGGAAGGAGGCGGCATTCCTGGCTTCGAAACATCCGAGAGTGGACCGGGATAAGAAGCGTGGAAGAGCTGTTCCGCACTGCCCTGGACAGGGAAACTTTCTCCCAGATGATCGCCGACGTCGGGGGGACCCGACAGGGCACATGAAGAAGAAGAAGATTTGTCGAATATCTAGGATCCCTATTAACAGACATAAAACTTGAACAGTTAATGTTAATAGTTGATACTTTGGGCTCCAAAACAGCTGAAGTCCAGAAAAACAAAGGTATTGCTGTATAAAACATACTCTGATAAGATCTGTACCTACCTACTTATCTAGGGTAGAGTACTATAAGGGCGAGCGGTCGATAAGTGTACGCATCATACAATTCGTATTACGCACGCTAAATAAAACACGCACGTCGCATGTCAGGTAAGTTTTCACAGAATTATGTGTTTTGTTAGAATATTTTCACATCTTGTAATCTGTACGATTTGTTCGTTATAATATGGCCTATTTATTTTCAACGTCGATAGGGTAAATCAATGTATAGACGTACCACTATAACTAGGCGTGCGAGGGAGGGCGTCGCTGTCGCGTAACAGAAGTTGCCAGGGTGTAAATTTATTACACAATACATAATGTACAGAATGTCCGGTGACCGGTGTCGTAGCCTTTAACAGAAATTTGGTCGGGCAGCACTAAAGAAACCACGCAGTAATGGCGGCCGTTCTATCTGTCAAACTGTCAGACGGTAATATCGGTCCATTATTCGCTTTTTCAGCTTCGCAAAACTTTAATACTTCATTGGCAATTGTTCTTGCACCATCCCGGACTGTTTAGGATGTTTTGGACATAATAATTCAGTGAATATTGGTAATCAAGATGACACAGCTCGCGCTCAAAGTCGAGAAGGAACTGAATGACAGGGCGAGGGGTTACCGCCGGGTGCGGGCGGGGCGGGTTTTAGTTCAAAATTCACCGCACGACAAGTTACGTTGGGCAAGCAATAGCAAGCTTCCACCGGGAACGTAATTCTCAAATCCTAGCGGAGAAGGTACCGCTTGGATCAAATATGAACGATGTCGATGGTCTGTAAGAGTACGCAGGCCTAAAGTTTGTAGAGTGCGCACGCACTCTTACAGATCTAAGCGACGACCAATTTCTGAACCTGACATTACATTATTGCTTGCCCAACGTAAATTAGCATGCGGCGAATTTGGAACTTAAACCCGCACCGCTCGCATCCGGCGGTAATCCCTCGCCCTGTCATTCAGTTCAATCTCGTATTTGCGCGTGAGCTGTAACATCTAGATTATCAATATACACTGAATTATTATGTCCAAAACATCCTAAACAGTCCGGGATGGTACAAGAACAATTGCCAATGAAGTATTAAAGTTTTGCGAAGCGAATAATGGACCGATATTACCGTCTGACAGTTTGACAGATAGAACGGCCGCCTTTACTGCATGGTTTCTTTAGTGCTGCCCGACCAAAATCACCGGACATTTTGTATATTATGGATTGTGTAATAAATTTACACCCTTGCAACTTCTGTTACGCGACAGGGACGCCCTCCCCGCCCTCCCTCGCACGCCAATTTATAGTGGTACGTCTTTATACAAGACCTCATTTAGCTTGAATATGTTACTTTTATTTAAACGCAATTGCGTTACCATTTATACCTATAATTATTATTAGAATGTCTTCACAAGAAAAAAGTCAACACATAAACCGTGTCCGCAAGAAGTATTGGATGAAGCCAATACAGGATCAGCCAGGACGAAAATAAGGGAAAAGTCGGAAGGGCAGGAAGCACAGAAAGCCTTAAGAGAGGTACCTACCGTATCCACAAAACTTGGTAGATATGATCTAACTTTATCCAAGGAGATGGAGGCCGAACTCTCTACCAAATAAAAACTCTAGACAACATTTTCTACGGCTTGACAACGAAATCCGTAAGAGCTTTGGCTTTTGAATTCGGGAAAGAAAATTATATCCCCCATCGATTCAATACGACATCACGGAAGGCTGGCAAAGGTTGGCATCACGGTTTCTTCACAACTTCTGACCTCATGGGACACCGAAATCCATGGCCGTGGTTACAAAAAAGGTCCCTAAAAATCGCCTTTGTGGTCAAGGCTGCTGGGTACCTTTTGCAGGGTTGTCTTCACACTATCCGCTCATACGGCATGTATACGAGGTATTTGTGTCTTACAAAAGTCTTGCTGTTCCAACCAACCACGCAATTTAGAGGAACGAATACAATGACAAAGCTAGCGCCATGATTACGAGACGAGAAAGGGTTAAAGTAGATTTTGGGAGATGTATCATTGCTTTAGTTTGCTTTTGAGAATAGTTATGATCTGTGATGATGTGATGTATGATTCCACAGCTAGCAGAATGAACTTGGAATGAGACGCTCAAGAATTCAGTAATACGAATGGAGAATGGAGATGGATAGTGAAGTAGGTGCTGTCAGCTGAAGGAGTCGAAGGCCGTGATTAAATATAAAGTTGAATTTAGACAGACATGAGTGAGAATTGAAAAATACATCATAAAGTAGTGATAAATGAATATTATGGCGCTGGTGGATTCTAGGCCAATGAAGAAGATTGCTTTAAGATGAGATAATATGGTCGAAATTTTTCGGGTTGAAGATGAATAGGATACATACGTTTTGAAGACGTTTCTGTTTGGTGAGATGCTCCGTTTTGACATCCAGATAACATACATCAGCATAATCAAGCAAAAGAAGTAGTATTGCATAAATGTAGTAGGGATGCGTAATTGTTTTTTTACAGTGAATCGAGAGGATAATACTTAGGCAGTGAATACTGTAAAATATTTTTTTGCTGAGGTGTGAAATATGTTCATGCCCTGAAAGATCTGCATCAATTTGGACTACCCACTGATTGTTGAATTTTTCAATCTTTTATTATTGCCTGTGACTTGGATAGGGATGAAACGATACGAGTAAATACAAGTACCAACTCGATACTTTTCTTTCGATACCAAGTACTTTTGGTATCGATACTTTACAACCGAGTACCAAGTAGGTATCGGTTATAAATACCCGTCGCGTATTATAAATACAATTTTATTTTAATTTTTGGCCACACCACAAACAGCTAGCAATTGGCCAAAAGCGGCGACGTTCTAATTCAAAAGCAGATGAAGTTTCAATATATTTGTCTAATTCTGTTTGCGCATTAAAAGCCAATCCATTGAAAGAATGGGAAAATTTAAAACCTGTGTGTTGGCACCTCTGAGCCTTGTGAGAGATTGTTTTCGAAAGCAGGCTCAACAATCACTGCTTCAAGAAACCGTTTATCGGGAAAACATCTCGAAAAATTATTGTTTTTGGCAAGCACATCGAAAACTGACTTTTTTCTTATCTTAGATGTATGACTTATGGTATTATTTAATACACATACTTGGAACCATGCATTTACTGCTGTTTTTCTTTGCCTCTAATCCTACGAAAAAACTGACCGATTCGAGTAAGTATCGATACTTTTCATTCGATACCAAGCAGGTATCGATGCTCTATGACCGATACGGTATCGGTATTACTTAAGTGGTATCGTTTCATCCCTCGACTGGACGGATTCATGAGAAGACGTGATTCCGTGGACCAAGCTGTGATGAAACTGAGATCATCGTTCATCGATTTAACACCTTTGAGAGTCTTTAAAGGTGAAGTATATATAAAGCTGAAAGTCATCTGTGAAGACATGGTAATGAAATTTTAGATTTTTATCAAATTAATAAAAAATAAAATGAGGAGGGAAATAGGATGACTCCTTGTGGATTTTGTTTATCTAATCTTTCCAATTCGTCTTGGCAAGACGAATCGGAATGAGCTGGGCCGCTTTTGGCAAACTCAAACATATCTTCGAGAACAAAGAGATCCCAATTAGCCTAAAAAGAAAAGCCTTTGAATCATGTATACTGCCAGTCATGACGTATGGATTGGAGACTATGGCCCTTACAAAGAAAAGTGTAGAAAAGCTCAAATGCACTCAACGATCCACGGAGAGATCCATGCTTGGAGTAAGCCTAAGGGCCGGTTGTTTCAAGTTGGATTAAAGTAAGCGTTCTTTTAAAGCATAGATTTTTACGTTCTCCACCAATCACACGAACCGTTTTTGTAAAAATCTATGCTTTAATCGACCGCTTACTTTGATCGAACTTGAAACAACCGGGCCTAAGAGATAAAATTAGAAACGACGAAATTAGGCGCAGAACTAGAGTAGTGGATGTCATGGATCGTGTAGCGAAGCTAAAATGGCAGTGCGCAAGACACGTTGTAAGACAGGATACTACAAGATGGCCTCCCAGAGTTCTGAAATGGAGACCTTGAGAAAATAAAAGAGGCATCGGAAGGCCTCAAAAGAGATGGGCCGATGATATTGTCGCTGTGGGGGGAAAGAAATGGCTACAATTAGCCGACAACAGGGAAGAATGAAAAAATAATGAAGAGAAGAATTCAGCTGTGGAAAGACGAAGGCTGACGAAGAAGAAGAATCTTTCCAAGTCTTCTGATGACTATATAACTATTTTATTAAAACTATGCGTTAAAAGAATTGCCGATGATTATACGGCGAAAATGATTTGAACGTTGAAACGGCGCATGTTTAGCACCGCTGTTTTGTCGGCTAGAAATGTGTAACCTTCCGCCAACGACCACTAGATGTAACAATATCTCCTTTCAGTGAGACCTAGGATCACCCGTCGTCCGTACGTCGGCACGATAAGGCTTCGCGAATAAGCCGAAATTAGTCGGCTGCAGAGGACTTACTTCAGGCCCGCGGAGTCCAGTGCCGCACTGCTCGCGCGCGGGATACGCGCGCCCCATACAGTCCAGTCGCAAGCCAGCCACCCGCGAGATCATTTTTCTAATTCGGACGACAATTTAATTGTGACTAAAAATGGCGTGTCCGATGAGGTGAGTGGATGCGATTTTTTAAGCGTTTGCCCTATTTTATATTTATTTGGAGCTAAAAAAAGACTTAAAACGCACCTTTTTGTAAAATCATTTCCATTAAATTGAATCCTCCATTAGGCAGGACTAAAAGATGTTAGTGTAAAGCGCCTTTGAGGTGATTTTTTTTTTTACGAAAATGGTGCAATAGAAATTATCCACATTAATAACCTCGCAGGACTATATTCCTGCCATGATTATGAGTAGAAAATGTTCTAGCTATTATGACCTAATATCAATATTTAAGGAGATATGCGACATCAAAATTTTGCATTTTTTTTTTCAATATTTCTGACTGATTTTTTGTGAAACGTTGGACTATCATTACAGTAACATATGTCGATTATGAAAAATTCATTCCCTTTAATACAAGTCAAGTAAAAAATAAAGGTTCGAATTCCAATTGGAAAACATTCTAATTGGAATGTTCAGGGTTTTTATCATTTTATTTAACTTGTGTTGAAATAATAAATTTTTCGTAATTGATATGAGTTACCTACTGTAATGATGGTCCAACGTTTTACAAAAAATAAGTCAGAAATATTGAAAAAAAATGCGAACTTTGATGTCGCATATCTTCATAAATATTGATATTAGGTCACGATAGCTTGGACATTTTCGACTCACAATCAATGCAGGAATATAGTCCTGCGAGGTTATTAATGTTTTCCAAATAATCCTGTATAACAGTTTCGAAGAAAGCTACGCGATGTGGAATACGGTAACTTTTAAGATTTTTGCAAACGTATCGACGGTGCCCACGTATGCTGTCGAATCTGCTAATTTTTTTTTCGTTTATGAGTAGCTTGTCGGTATTGTGGTTAAGACTCTCGCCTCGTGATCCAAAGGTCGCAGGTTCGAACCTCACTCCAGACCAGCAAGTTATTTCTATTTTCATAGCACAAGCGTTTAGCTTAGTTTGAAAATAGTAAGAATATTGATGTGACACGTATTCCGTGTTCACATCTCTATTTAAAAAAAACCATCCAATTTACTTTATATTTTTGGACAGTCTTAAAAAAATGATTTTCGTTTCAAAGAAAGCATTTTTAAACGAAAATAAAATTTATATTATTATTTATTATTTATTAGAGACACTAACAGGATAATAGGTACATGATACTCTGATAATAAACATTATAGTGAAGACTATGCCCATTATCCCAATTACAAGTGTCTTCGGCACGCTCTAGTAACATGTATTTTTGCAATTAATTATATTTTACATGTACATTTATGTGTATTGTATATTTTGTGTTTGAATGTAGTGCGATTAGTATTTAATGAATGATTGATTTAATGGATCTATAGGTTCATGTCATCGTTTAGAAAATGGATGTTGTGTATGAGTGAGTTTTTGAACGAAGATAAGGTGTCTGCAAGAATATCAGCATCAATGTTAGGGTCAGCACAATACAAATTATATGTGCGACACAACCTTGTGATGGGAGAAAAGTAAGCGACATTATTAGTGTGCTGACTTATTCTGAAGAACTCCGGGTTTCTTATACGGGGTTTAACATGCAAATTTATATCAGATAGAGAGAGAGAATCAATAGCTCCGCTGAGAATCTTGTGTAGCACAACAAGATCGGATATTTTCCGTCGGGACTCAAGTTTGTGCATCTTGAAAAGATGACTTGAAGTCGATCTAACATTAACTATTTAACATTTCCCAAAAATATAGAGTAAATTAGATGGTTTGAGATAGTAAAACGAAAGTTGATTTTTTGCAGATTCGACAGTAGGGACCGTCCATATTTTCCAATAAAATTGAGTGAAATGTTAGAAATTTTTCGAATCGTTTGATAAGTTAGGTGAATTAGGTTAGATAAGTTAGTAAACACAATTGTACATTCCGATGGTACCCAGACATGAGAGAGGCTTACATTAAGATTTTGAAACTTCTACGAATAAAAATATGTGTCTCATAGTATTCCTATGACAATTATTATCGTAGTATACAGATTTTAATTTGCAATAATATTTTGTCAACATCCAATAAACTTTATTTTTTTTTAAATATATGATTTCGTACCTACAACTTGCGCTTCAAAATATGTACTGATTGCTTGACCCTATAAGCCGTCTACTAAATTGGCCAATAAGAACGGTTTTTTATTTTTTGGATTTTTACAAAAGGAACGTTTTCCGGTAAAATTAAATGCATTGCTTCCAAAAAAAATATTATGAAATAATATTTTCGAATAGTTTTCCGAGAGGTAAGTAGGTAGATAAGTAGGTACTATTTTACTATCCAATAATGAAACATATGACGGTCTGTACGTATACCTACGGTCGAATCTGCAAAAATTCGATTTTCGTTTTACTATCTTAAACCCTCCAATTTACTCTTTATTTTCGGATAATGTTTAAAAATATTTAATTTTCCTTTAATAAATGATTTTTTTAATGAAAATTAGTTAATTAATTTTTTTTAACATTGTCCAAAAATATAGAGTAAATTCGATGGTTAAACGAAAAAGTAATTTTTGAATATTCGTATATATTTATTTATTTAATTTTTATTTAATAATCATGGAAGACCAACAGCACAACAAAGAAGCATAGAAAACATTGATATAATTAATATAGATGGCCAATTACAGGTCTCCACATTTAGAAATATGTTAGTAATGATAAATATTTATGAATTAAACTAAGGCATGTTAAAAATTATATAACAAGAAAGAATAAAAAATTTAAACAAACGAAAAAAAAACTTAATAATTAGCAGAAAAACATAGGCATGTTAAAAAATAATACAAAAAGAATGAACAAGAGAAAAAGAGACTTAATTATTAAGTAGGAAAAAAATTCTGCACTCAAAATTTTTCTGAAAACTTAGGCATGTTAAGAATTATATAAAAAGAAAGAATAAAAAATTTAACAAAAAAAAGAAACTTAATTATTAGCAGAAAAACATAGGCATGTTGAAAGTAATACAAAAAGAATGAACAAGAGAAAAAGGGATTTAATTATTAAGTAGAAAAAAATTCAGCACAAAAAAATACGTGGAAACCTCCGATATGGGTGATGTGATCCTGAATGAGTTTATATTAGTGTTTTATTTTTTTATTTAATCGGGTTTAATGAAATTTTATACAATAATATTATATAAAATACAATAAATTTTCAAGTATTTGCGACAGGAGGGAATTAGAGGATTGAATTAACCGGAAAACATGCTCTTTGTGAAATCCGAAATGTTACCGTATGCGTCAAAAATGCTACGCAGAATTTGCTGTAGCTATGCGTATAAATATTTTTTGTTAGACAAATACAGCGTTTTGATTGGTTTTTCTGTAGCCGAATAATTCACGATAACATCAATTTACTGCGACACAAATTTTTAGACTTTTTTTTTAACGAAGTTCAAGTATATGTACATATAGATTTATATTTGATATCTACGATACACAAGGTAGTAGTGTGCCAAGACAAAGGAGACACTGGCGCACTGTGCTCTCTGCCTACTCCGGCAGAAGAAGGCGTGATGGTTAGTGAGCAATATATGTTGATAGCAGTATTTGTTTAGTCCACCGGTTGGGCTATAATATAAAGACAAAGATACTCGTATTATGTTTTCGATCAACTTTTTTAACGCCGTCATCTTTTGTTACGCAAATTCAACAGATCTGTTTGTATTGTATTTTATCACTATTTAATTTCATTGTTTAAATATTTTAAACGTGTGGATAATTTATAATAATATATTTATTCTCGAGTTTAAAAGCCGCATTAGGACATAGTTTAGTGGTTCGTTTATCTGAATTGGGTTTTCTTTCATAATAATCATTTTATATTTAGTTTTATAATAATGATGTCTTGAAACTCTAAAAAGAATAGTAAAAATGTTATTTATTTTAAAAGTTTTCTTTAAAATAGCAGACCATTTTTTAAAAATTAGCTTAATATATAAAATAGATATAGGTAACATTATTACACAAAATTATAACCCTACATAATATTCTTAGATATTATGCAGGGTCACGCAGGGTGTAACGGAGCTAGTCCACACTACTTTACGGGTGGATTATTTTTTCCTGATTATAGATTCCTGCCTTGATTATGAGTCGAAAATGTTCAAGCAACCATGACTACATCATTTTTTTCATTATATCTGACTTATTTTTTGCAAAGCGTTGGACTATCAATTACAGCAACTTAAATCTAATATGAAAAATCTATTCCCTTTAATACATGTCAAATAAGATGATAAAAACTTTCCAATTTCAATTGGAAATTTTTCACGGTTTTCAATTGGAAAATATTCCAATAGGATTTTTCAGTGTTTTTATTATTTTATTTAACTTTTATTGAAACGAATGAATTTTTCGTAATCGATATTAGTTACTGCAATTATACTTTAACTTTAACTGTAAAAAATAAGTCAGAAATATTGAAAGAAAAATATAATTATTGATATTAGGTCACGGTTGCTTGAACATTTTCGACTCATAATCAATGCAGGAATCTACCTGTAAAGTATTGTGGACTAGCTCTGTTACGCTCTGTATATAATACAACCTATATCAGAAATATTAGGTCCTTACATATGAAATTGGCGTTTAGTATGGGAGGAACATAAAGCCGATTTATTTTTATTATAATATATTTATTTAATCAAAGTATGTACCATTGCTATCTATACACTTTTGCCATCTCATAGGTAGTTCATCGATCCCTTTACTAAAAACACCATTCGGACGGGAATCAATAAAATCTTTGAAGGCGGTTTGGACTGCCCCATCGGAGTTGAATTTTTTCCTTTGCAAGAAGTTATCCAAATTTCGAAAAAAATGGTAATCTGTTGGGGCAAGGTCCGGAGAGTACGGTGGATGTCTTAGACATTCCAATTGAAGCTCCTCTAATTTGGTAGCCGTCTGTTGTGCAGTGTGTGGTCTAGCGTTATCATGAAGCAGCAGTGGCCTAGAGCGATTAACCAGCCTCGGTTGTTTAGCAGCTAGCTTTTCCATCATGGTTTGCAGTTGCTGACAATAGACATCTGCCGTAATCGTCTGGCCAGATTTAAGAAAGCTGTAGTGAACGACACCAGCACTAGTCCACCAAACGCTCACAAGTAACTTTTTTGGAGTCAATTTTCGCTTGGGGCATGGTTTGGCTGGTTCGGCAGGGTTCAGCCATTGCGATGAGCGCTTCCGATTATCGTACAGGATCCACTTTTCATCACAGGTAATGATTCGATTTAAAATCCCTTCATTATTGTGCCGGTTGAGTAATGCAACGCAGCAGTCAACGCGCGTTTGTTGATTTGCTTCACTCAATTCGTGAGGTACCCACCTTTCAAGCTTTTTCACCTTACCAATTTGCTTCAAGTGGATTAAAACAGTTTTATCACTAACACCGCAGCCTGCAGCTAACTCGGATGTGGTTTGCGATGGATCCGCTTCCACAATAGCCTTCAATTCTTCATTATCAACTTTGGTCTCCGGCCGTCCACGGGGCTTGTTCTGCAGGTCGAAATTTCCAGAACGAAAACGTTGGAACCAAAAACGCACTGTGTTTTCTTTTGCGGCACCGTCGCCATACACATCATTAATCCTTCGAGCCGTTTCTGCAGCACTGGTGCCACGGTGGAACTCGTACTCGTAAATAACGCAATATTTCAAGTTTTTCATTTTGTAAAATGAGTGACGCAAAGAAAAAAACAATTGAGGAAAAAACAAATGAATTATAATTTTCAAAACACAAATACCTGAGTAAATAGCTGTATAAATTTGGATTTGGAATTCCTAACCAAAGAGAAGATATTTGAGATCAAATTTGCCAGTACGGCAAAACGCCAATTTCATATGTAAGGACCTAATATGTATTACTATCATAGTTATAATTTAAAAAAATTCTGGTTCTGGAAATGGGTTTCCGTCTCAAAAAATTAATTCGGATATTTCAAAGGATGTTGTCATTATACCACAAACAAACAAACAAATTTTTAATAACCAAGTCTTGAAATGTTAAGAAAAATTGTAAAAATGTTATTTAATTACAAAAACCATTCTTTAAAGCATAAGACGTATTAACTAACCAACAAAAATTATTGAATTGCATTCCGAGTGGTGTAAAGAGGGAGTGGGGAGATGGCATCTATGTTTTCCGCAATGTCCAAAAGTATAAATGCAAAATTTGGGTTAGATCCATCAAACGGCTTTGATTTGTATAGAGAACAGGACAGACATACAGATGTTGAGTTTAATAAGTATTGATTATATGCAGATTATCGTCGCTGTTTATATAATTAATCCTATGTGACGTTTTAGCACATTCTGAGAAAAACTGTTTTAAAAAATAATTGCACTGACTAGATTTATGAAAAATATTTTAAATAATTACTAGGCACACTTTCCAGATGAACGGCAATGTTTTTTTTAGTATATCTCCATTATTTATATGAAAAATTGACAATTTGATTCGTTCATCTCAGAATATATTAAACGGCACAAATGATTTATTATATACACAGCGATGTTATGTTTAAATATAATATCTACATCAATTGATATTTCAATAATTATTTATGACATGTTTCCTCTCTATAAGAGAAAAATCTTTAGATTTTTATGCATAAATATAATTTCACACATTACAATTGATTACAGTTATATCAATTAACAATATACAATTGTTAATAGATAAAATGATTATTTACTTATTCTTTTAAATAATATTTAATAATTGTATAAATATACAATATACGATTATTAAAATATTATTTAGAAGAATAAATCGGAAAGAAATAGTGCAACAATTTAAGAAAAAAACTCAGTAAAATGTTGCGTGTATCGAAAAATAGTGTAAGAGTAAAATCTAAATTATTTAATCTTAATAAAAAGCGTTAAAGTGCATAAATAAATCAAGTTGTGCCAGGACAATAAATAAAATGAACAAGATAAACATAAAACAAGAGATTAATTGGAAACATATCATCTAAAAATCGGCCACAAATTTACTGGTTTCGGCCTCTCTGAAGAACCGGTAACGGTCACAAAATAAACAGTGAAAAAAAGTGTTTTAATTAAATCCATGTATTCATTTAATTTATTCTATTGATTAAAACGAAAATATTTTATTTATTTAGCGGAAAAAATGCATGGAAAATAATCTGAATTATAAGAGAAAAACTAGTTAAATAAATTTACAATTGATATAAATTAACTTTTGTTTAGTGGCTGATATATTTTTAAATAATTTAGAGAAAAGAATTTTTAATAGTTCTGCTTTGTTATTAAAATATGTATTTTTTTGGAAAAGATATGTTGATGACATTTTATGTATATGGACTGGTACTGAAAGACAACTAAAATTTTTTCTTAATTTCTTAAATAAACTTCATAAAAAGATTCAATTTACCATAGAAATACAAAATTCTAGCATAAATTTTTTGGATTTGAATTATAATTATGTTACCACAAAATAAATTTGCTACATTTGAAGAAGAAGAAAAAAAAAATTTACAATTAATCCGCAAAAGTATGTCCTTTTCTAACGAACGAAAGGCACACGCAGAAGCAACACAAAGGGATGGCTCGTGAAAATAATATTTTCATCACTCATAGTTTTAATTTTTTATAAAGTGCCATCAATCTCTGAAACTACTGCCTCTTGGGACGAGGAACGACCCCTCTTTATATGGTATTTTGGCCGGTTACATAATAACCGTTACTTGAAATTTGTATCTAATTGTATCGATGATTGGCAACTGATTATTCACATCAGCCCTAATGATGGACCCTGCAATGGGATCCTAAACGTCGGCCAGAAAGGTCGTAAAAACACGGCACAATATCCCAGAAGACACAAACCAGATAATTATTCGAAATTCGACAGATAATCACTGCTACCGTACAACAGTTATATCTCAGTTACTAATCATTGATACAATCAGATACCGGTAATAATAGATAATAACCGGTTTAAATAACGTTTGGACTATCACAACTCTTTAGTCATTAGGTACTCTATTTTTCTTTCCGCTGAATAGTAGTCATTTGGTGCTAAAAAAGGTGTTACTTGGAAAGTACTCCGGGAGTTTTGAAAATGGGTAAATTTATAGATTTCGATGTGCTTTTTCCGAATTTCAACTTTGCCACCTCGTATCATTGGAAGAAATGTCAGTCTGTGACGTTTCGATCGGTACTACAGACAATTAAATCGCAACACCTGGTCAGTAATGATAGACCAACGTTTTAATTAAAAAAAAATATATTAAAAAAAAAAAATCAGAAATATTGGAAAAAAAAAGCAAACTTTGATGTCGCATATCTCCATACCTATTGATATTAGGTCATAATAGCTTGAAAATTTTCGACTCATAATCAAGGCAGGAATATAGTCCTGCGAGGTTATTAATGTATTCCAAATAACCCTGTATAAGAACCCCCCGCATTTTGTAGATTAGAGCACTTTCTAAGGTTACGCAGCCAAGATAACCTCAATCTACTTGCAAATCTGCTTCCTTCTCTCTTCCCCTGCATTAAGGGTTGTAAGATATCGTAATACGTCATCCATCACGAGACATCATCATCACCATCATCATCACCACTCAAATTGCAAAAAAGTATGCAGCTTTCGTTCGTTTGCCAGTTGTTATTATTTCTCTTCACTTATTTATGTCGTCCTTATAATTGTTTATTGGGAACATTATGGTACGTGGAAGATCTTTAGCATCCATTGGTATAGCCACATCTAAAATGTTTCCAGTCTTTTAAATTGTTTTTTTACTTCCAGGCCTCGATATGCCTTTTACAGCCTTCCAACGGAAAACATACGTAGGTACTATGTATATCTCGGTTACATTATTTATTATTCTCAAGATTTTTTTAGAGAGCTTTTCATTTTTTTTTATTGAAAATAAATTCGGTAAATGTTACCTACAGTATAACTATATATTACTTTTTTTATACTTCTTTAATTGTCCACAGAAAAGTTAAACTTGTGTTTGGGGACAGGAGTGCATAATATCTATTGATTATGTGTGTCAGAAAAAATATATTTTTGAAATGAATCAATGAGTATAAAGAGGCAGGTAAATAAAAGTAAACAATATAATTTAAGGAACAAATGTCTAACAAAGCATGAACATTTAGATATAAGTGCTTAGTTATTCTTTTAACTTTTTAAGTTCTTCAAGTTTTTCAATAAATATTGCTTACATATAATTTAGCCATTAGTTACTTTTTGCCTACTATTAAATAAGGAAGCCAACATTCAAATTTCATATTATTTATGTGTTTTGTAATTTTTATTTGCAGTTTTATTATAATAATATTATTCATGCAGATAAAAAATTGTTGCCTTTCTCAAAATATTTAAGTGCGTCACAGTGGAATTAATATTTCCTTATATATAGTTAATAAATTAAAATAATTGAGTGTCGATTGAAATAAAACGGAAATTTTTGGTTAAAACGACTGTAAAAATAAATTATTGTAATTTATTCGTGACGATGTATTAAAAAATAATATTATTTAAATGATCTGATCATGACGCCTTTAGAGAATTTGGTGTTAACCTTTATTTAAAAATATAAATCACATTTTAGATTACCGACAAATTAAAAAAAGGTAAATTATTAGGTGAACTCTCGTTTAACGGTCAATTAAATTTCTAATTAACGTAAATTATAGAAGCCTCGCAAAGACGAAGCTATTTATATGGGAAACGTTTATGGAAATATCTAAAGGGTGACTCGAAGATGCTCGAGTTAAAAGAAAGGGAGTAAAAAAGAGCTAAGTGCACGCTTGCATAAAGTTGGATAATTATTGAAAAATTATATGAAAATAATCGTTTCTTTTTTAATACTCAGCGTGAACTACGTCAAACTCATTGTCCACATAATTTTTTTTTTTACAAATTTCTTAAGTCAGTTAATAGTACAACTTGTACATTAAGTAGTATTTTACAATTTACATTCTTAAATCTAATACTAATATACTTTTCATAATAACCTACATATTTTCATTTACATCTAATTTAATATATGGTACAATCTATAATATAATAAATAATACATCTTATACTCTACAATTCTTTACTATTTTTACAATAATTATAGCATTTGTTTTTAAATTCATTCGTTTTATTTATATTCTTCATGTTTACTGGCATCTCATCGTGTACATTTGACAATGCTGTGTATATATTTTTTCTTATATGGTGTGGCCTAATTGACCTACTGTGCTTACTGTTTAGCGAATCGTTGCAAAATTTTGAAAAGGATTTAATTTTTCACGACCAAGATATCGAAATGCAATAAGTGAAGGAATATTTCTGCTGTAAGAGCTAGCACCCTCAATATTGCGTTGACCCAAGAAATGAAGCCACTAGACAATCCTAGCCGTCGCGAGTTTGCTGATTGGGTTCTATAGGAACAGGAAATTGATCGAAATTTTACTAAAAAAATCATCTCTTCGGATGAAACGTTTTTGTTACAAAACTTTGTCAATAATCAAAACTGTCACTTTTGATGTAAAAGTAATCCACAGGAGTTTCAAGATAGGCACAAAAGGTCACTGCATGGTGTGGTTAATGGCATGGTTGTATCATCGGACCACATTTTTTTCAAAATGACGCTGTAAAAGTATTTACGGTGAGCTGAGCTATATCGATGGAAAATTTGCGACCAAAACCGGATGATTTTGATTTGAATAACATTTGGTTCCAGCAACATGGCACCACATGTCCATACCTACTGACGTCGATAGTTTAAAGTTGATAGTGACGTCAGCGTTGGGTTGGTTAGCGTTGGTGAATTAATAATTTTAAGAAATTCAAATCTTAAACGGCCTCCAAAAAGTTTTAATTTAACATGTTTACCTTTGGATTACTTTTTGTGGGGTTTGTTGAAATTAGTGGTTTATTTAGAGCGGCCGCCCACTAGGCCACCTGTGGCGGCTACTAAACGCGACCACAATCGGTTAATTTGAACCTGTCAAGTTTAAAACGTCAAAATTAACGGCATTACAATGTTATATAATAACTGTCAAGCTATAAAAATATGAATATTCCTATTTTCAGAATATCAGTTAAGAAATCACTGTTTTTCAATTCTCGCTGTAGAAGAGCGTAGTCCAGAGTTCTACTCATTGGATTGTTGAAGAGAGGGTGTGATCATAATACTTGTGATGAGACAGAAGGAATGACAGTTAAATTGGTTCCGACAGATTTTTAAATAAGTTAACAAGATTTAGAGTGCTGTTCGCCAGTTTTTTTAAACTTAATATAATCTTAAACATAAGTTCAGCGATTAGGCAGTGTTGCCGGGGTATTGGAAATGTTTAGTTCAGGGTTTTCATGAACTTCTTTTGTATTAATTATGTATTGCAGTATGGATTCAAAATGCTGGACGCGTATTCAAGGTTCGTATTATTCGGTCGAACGAAGTACAAAACCTGGCATTTTTTGAGCTTTACTAATTATGTTTTTATGGAAGCGAAGTCAACGGGATTGGAGTTGTATGATATACATATTTGTGGCGGTTTATTCGTAAAACTAATCGGTAATAATAATTTGTTACCGCATGGTCGGTGCGGGGATTGTGTTAGAATGATGAGTGATGTGGAAAAGTGTACCACATTTGTATCTACATTGAAGGTAGTATTGGCAGCAGATTTATTTATTTTTATTTATATATCTTTATTTAGTTAATGATGCATAATTGTGTATCATTAGCTAATACTATAAACATTATACACATAGTATATATGTACACTTATTAATTCTCTTCATACCTTTTCCTTTGTTATGTGCCGTTTACATTCTTGTTCGAACATATCAATTCTGTTTTGGCAGGCTATTATACTCGTTTATTCCCTTGTAATAAATACAGTTTTGTGTGTTTGTCTTTTTTCTATTTGGAATACTTATTTTGTTTGCGTCTCTTGTATTATGTCTGTGTATCTCTGTGTTATATTTGATCTTATTTTTACATAGTCAATACGGAGGATAGCTAGAGGATGGAATGGAAAGAGGATAGAAAATTACTGACAATATTTTCACGGACGTCATCCAACCTTTTTTGCTTCAATACCGCTTGTCAGTCTGAATGTAATTGAGTATTTGAATGGTTGAATCAAATTACGCACTAAGTACCATAACCAAGATATAGTGAATAAAAATGTCATATATAAGTTTTTATGAGATTTTTTTTGAAAAGTATACATCCTACTTGTCTTTTCTACATAAAAACTAGAAGAAAAAGTTTTCTGTGTTTCCTGTAATTAAGTTGCGAAATATGCATTTCAAACAACTCCCAGCGCTCTTTCCTATGAAAGGCACTAAGTCCAACGTCTGTATAGTTTAACATTATGTAAGTATCCCGAGCATATTCAAACAGTATCCCTTGTTCGTAACAAAATTCCGGGATGAATGTTAATTTCAAAACACGAAATAAATCATACCTCATTTGCTGGTGGATTTTTTGCTGGAATGATATTCTGAGTTATTGATGCATATTCCAGGCCTTGTGTTTTCTTCTTTTATTTGCATTATATTTTTTATAACACCTTTTCCTTGTTGTTTGTATGGGGAGCTCACACTATGCGCACCCTACATGGTCAGCCATTTTGTGCCGTTTTTAAATTAATACGCCGTGGTACTTGGCGAAGTCGCGATATTCAAACGAGCATAAAGCTACAGATACACATGCTTATTTAGTGACACGTGAGCATGCGCATTATCGACCTTGTTTAGGCCTTGCTTATTAGTAACATGTGTGTACGCACATTTTGAGCATGCCACTGTCATTCACCATAGAGAAGGGGTATCTTTGGTGCATATGTGAACAGGCTTGCTTATTATGAGCATGCTTATGTCATTCGCGGGCTTCTCAGCTAGTATTATCAATGCGATTTCTCAGTCCGCGACAGATGAAACAAATAGGGCGCGTTGGGGAGATGATAAAACATTACTTTTCGTGACTTATTACAGGAATCACGAATGTCTGTGGAATACTCAGTCACCGTTGTGTAAAAATAATATAGTGAGAAATAATGTTTATGAAACTTTATTAATAGGCATGAATGATTCAAATCTTACAATAAAAATTATAAAAACTAAAATCAAAAATGTGCGGATGGAAACTCGGGAATTTTTTTGATTTATTGGTTCATTTGAATTTTCTATTTCAGTTTGCAAATTTTCCATTTTGAACAAGAGCGTCTCTATTCTATGACAAGAGCATGCCACTAATGAGCATGTGTGTCTGATTGCTAGCTTTGGGCATGCTTATTTCTGAGCATGCCACTAATAAGCATGCCTGTTGTTATTCTTCTCGTGCCCTGTCCGTTTACCGGACGTTGGCTATCATGTTGGCTATGCGGACTTTGTTTACTGCGGCCTGGAACAGCTCCACAGTAGACTGGCCAAACCACTGTCTCAAGTTTTTCAGCCATGAAGTTCTCCTTCTTCCAGGGCCCCGACTTCCGGCAATCTTTCCCTGCATTATGAGATGCAAGACCTCGTATTTCTCGTACAGTTGTAAGAGCATGTTAGGGCATTAGCATGCCACTAAATAAGCAAGTGTATCTGTACCTTAACGGCTAAATGCAACATTACTTGGGTTAGTGGCGATGTCATTTAGAACCAAGCTGCATACTCAGTTTGAAAAATGAAATTTTGGTACTTAGTGCCTGTTTTACTGCAACCATTCATTTGTATTTGAATGCCACTTTACTCTACTAGTTGCGAACGTTAAAGGTGGATTATTTAAGAAATGGTGACCGTAGGGATGTTGCAGTTGCTGCAAAGCGTCCGGGCCCGGTGTCGGGTATCGAACCGGTGATACCTCTCCCGCGACCGCTGAGCCGTGCGCCGGGCCGCCAGGCCGCCGCGGATCGCTTACACCCATTGGCGTTCAAACACACGTAATGGTGAAAGTTACGAAATATTTTCTGCACTAGATAAACACCACACATGTGGGGTATAAAACCAAAGTCAGCAATATCAAAAAAAAAAAAAAAATTAATGCAGTCATCGAGAATTACTAACTAACTAACTAACCATCACGCCGTTTCCCCGCAGGGGTAGGCAGAGAGGATTGAACGCCACACTCTTCTATCCTGGCACACCACTTTTGCTTCGGCCACATTCATACATCTTCTCATACACGTTCTACGGTTGTTGCGGCTTTTAACAGGGCCATCCTCAAACACTTGTAGTATCTGATCGTGCCAGGTCTTTCGCGGACGCCCTCTATTCCTGTTGCCTTCAACATTCGCCTCATATATTTTCTCAACCATCCTTTCCTCATTCATACGTTCCACATGACCAAACCATCTCAGCACTCTTTTCTTTATTCTATCTACCACACTACAGCCAGCATTGCATTACCGAATTAGAGAATTTCTAGGAAAATTTGTAGGCCTATAAATATATAGTAGACATGATTTTGGAAGGGATAGATAAATAAAATCTTTAATTCAGTACATTCTAAATTACAAATCTTCGATGACTGTTATAGTTACTCTTCTACATGAGTTATAAAACTCATGTAGAAGAGAAATACTACCTTGTGTTAAAACTGTCACTATTTTATTGTAAAAAAATGTATCTATCTATTAAATAAAATAAAAAAAATATACATATCATACTAGGTATCCTTGCGCAGTTTTTCCTACAAATTTCTTCTTTGTTGGCGTGTACAAAGATACTAACTGCGTTTAAATAGGTAATTTTACAATATAAGTGGAGTTACTAACTGTAATAGCGTTCAAATAGGTAATTTTACAATATATGTGGGGTATAAAAACACAGACAACAATATCCAAAAATTGAAAAAATGTTTTGAATGCAGTAACCAAGGATAACTAATTTAAAATGTACTGAATTCTAGATTTTATGTATCTATCCCTTCAGCAATCATAAATTTATGTTTCCTATACTCTATTTAAGGTGCCAAACGTCACAAAATTTATAAAACTGGGAAGACTTCGGTGGCTGGGTCATGTGGAGAGAATGTCCGAGCATCAAGCACCAAAGTCCCTGCTGAACTCAAGGCCAATAGGGCGAAGGAGCTTAGGAAGGCCAAAATTAAGATGGAGTGACAACGTCCTCAAAGACATCTCTGCCTTGGAGCTTCGGAACCGGAGAGAGCTGGCACTAGACCGAGATGAGTGGAGGAAAATTATTGAGGAGGCCAAGACCCACCAAGGGTTGTAGTGCCAAGAGTGATGATGATGATGATGTTTCCTATAAAATATCGAATTCAGTTCATTATAAATTAGTAATCTTCGATGACTGCATTATTTTTTTTGAATATTGCTGCCTTTGCTTTTATACCCTACCTATTGTGTAGGTTCCGATGTTTTCTAACGCTGTTTCAAACGCGCTATTTCTAACGTTCTATTTTTAGGGCTCTTAATAAAATGAATTCCATGATGTTAAAAAATATAGATAATAATTTTAAAAGCATCTATTATTAATGTTCCTCCGTATTTGAGTACCTTCCAGTTGATAAGGCCTCATCCACCAGGTAGGTTGCTCAAATTGGGCAGTGTTTGACAGAAACAATCTCTGGCAGATTTTAATGGAAACTATCTATGGTCATAAAATCCAACGTACAGAAAATTTCTTAGATTATTATGACTAGGAGATTCCGAAACCACTCCGCGTTAAAAAGTTTTATCTATTCGTATATGCATACAGGGTTATTTGGAAAACATTAATAACCTCGCAGAACTATATTCCTGCCTTGATTATGAGTCGAAAATGTTCAAGCAGCCATGACCTAATATCAAAAGTTATGGAGTTCTGCAATATCAAAGTTTGCATTTTTTTTCAATATTTCTGATTTATTTTTTACAAAACGTTGAACTATCATTACGGTAACGATTACGAAAAATATATGGATAAGCTTGTTGCCACCTGCCAGATTCGCCATTACTTTGTTTCAAAATGGCAGCTGTTAAATTTTTTTTAAATTTGTCAGCCGACCTCGCAGACTAATTAGGCATTTATTCAATTAAAGTACAAAATTATAACATATCGGATTATTGGTTATTCTTCTTCTTCCCCTTGCCCCGCTATCCCGGTTCATCCAGGGTCGGGGCTCTTTGTACAAAGGCGCCAGGATCTTGTGTCCTGGAGATTTTCATTTGGCAAGTGTTCTTACGGTTGCCACCTGACGGGCAACATAGTCTCAAGATGTGACTATGATGGTTCTTCATTATTGAAGTTATTATATTATTAATGTTTTTAATGTTATTAATATAATGAAAAAGTTTCTACGTATTTTGTCACACAAAAGCTGGTCAACATAGACAGACAACTCAAATAGACCTTTCAAATAGACAAAGTAATTGACTCATTGACTAAACTGACCAGCCTATTCCACAAAATACACACCGAAGACCGTAAAAATTTTGATGTACCAGGCATACGTCAAGAGCAGAATAGGATATTTGACACCCTTCTGGGGAACCGGAAACGAAACTAACCTAAACAGACTCCAACGACAGTAAAACAAAATACTAAAAATGGTCTATGATCTGGAATACCGGACACCAACTGAAACTGTATACCGTATAACACAACAATTAAACATTACAAAAATCGAAACACTTAAAATCATTCACAGACTAGCAATTGCCGAAATACAAGACGAAGACATAAAATTACACAAAATACACTAAAAACACCAACACAACACTAGAATGGCTCAAAACTATCACATAACACACGCCAAAACAAAAACAGGACAATCCCGGCTAATTTGCAACGGAATTAACTATACAACGATTAAACTATACAATTAAACTGCCACAACAGACCAAACAACTGACCACTGACAAATTCAAAACAGATGTGACAAAAATGCTAAAACTCGGCCAACTATAAAAAAATGACATATCTAAATTATATTATTATTATATTAGTATATTGAATCATGTAAAAATGTTATCCATAAACCTTTTAGGTTTCTATTATATTTTAAATATAAAAAAAAACACAATAACCTTCACAGCTACGAAGTTCGACTTGCCTTTTTCAAGATGCACAAACTTGAGTCCCGACGGAAAATATCCGATCTCGTTGTGCTACACAAGATTCTCAGCGGAGCTATTGATTCTCTTTCTCTATCTGACATAAATATATATGCAAATTTATGTCCGTATAAGAAACCCGGAGTTCTTTAGAATAAGCCAGCACACTAATAATGTTGGTTACTTTTCTTCCATCACGAGGTTGCGTCGCACATATAATATGTATTGTGCTGACCCTAACATTGATGCTGATATCCTTATCATCGTTCAAAAACTCACTCATACACAACATCCATTTTCTAAACGATAACCTGAACCTATAGATCCATTAATCAATTATTTATTAAATACTAATCGTACTACATTCAAACACTAAATACACAATATACATAAATGTACCTGTAAAATATACTTAAATGCAAAAATACATGTTACTAGAGCGTGCCGAAGACATTTGTAATTGGGATAATGGGCATAGTCTTCATTTATAATGTTTTATTATTAGAGTATCATGTACCTATTATCCTGTTAGTGTCTCTAATAAATATATAAAAATATATATGTGTTATGAAATTTAAATAAAGCAAAGGATGATAAATGAAGAGAATGAAAACTAAAGTGTATATAACAATTAAAGTTTATCTATCCTTATAAGGGCCCATAAGAATTTTCCTTTAAGAAAGTAGCGTAGTACAGGTCTTTATTTTTAACAGCCGAAAGATGAAAATGTGTTTCTGTGTACGCCCCTGCGCAGCACTTGGAGAAAGATTGGATCGATGATCAAAAAAGTCGAGTTGTTGAGAATGGAGCCGTCTATCTCTATGAGGTGTCAATATTATCACATGTACGAAAGGTCTAATGGGACAACGACCCTAGACTTAGATCATCATGGAATTTTTTTAAATATCTCACTAAAAAATTGGCACAATTGGTATCAAACATAATAATTTCGCTGTCTGTCCGTCCGTCTGTCTGTCTGTCTGTCCGTCGCGGTAACTTTATGAACGTCCGCAATTTCGCAATTAAACCGCCGGCGATGGGGCAGTTTAATTTAACCCCGGGCCAGCAAACCCGAATCGGCCGCTCAATGTATCTTGCTATGGCCCTCTCTACGTGGACCGCCAAAAAGATGCTATTGATATATACTAGGGCTTATCAAAGACGCGAACCAATGTTCAGTCATTTTTGACGGGTTTTAGCTAGTATCTTCAATAAAAAGTTATGGATTTGAGTCCCGGTGATAACTACATATTCTCGATAATTTTTTTGTGTACCTCTGTAAATGACCTAATCTAATTAAAATTAATTTTATCTAACCGGTAGGGTTGATATATATTTCTTGTTACCTACAAGTTCTTGGACTCTGGGAAAATAAATCCCATAAATAAATCGCACCCCGAGTGCCAGACTATCATCACCTTTCTAAAATATGCTTCTCAGGTAATGAGATTTAACATTTTTTGCTCTCGTAATTCAGACAGTAGGTACCTACCTACTGTAAGCACAAGAAATTATACTTTGCATATCAAAATAAAATAGAATTATTTTTTCATATTTCTTACAACAAAACAATTACTTTCAAAAGAGATGTTTTTACATTCAATTTAAAGAAAATGTATCAAATGCAAATGTGTCACGGAACTTATATTCGAAATATAAACGATATCAAAGAAAAAACAAATGGCGGGAAAACCAATCAACAACTAATTTTGAAGATGGGTATACTATAGCTTTAATATGACATTAATTAGAATTTAGAATTCCAACACGAACGCAAGATGTCGAACTTCAATCTAGCCAGTTTTAGAAAACGGCAATTTCATAGGTAAAGACTAAGGACCCAATAATAGAAGTAACAATTTACAAAAATATGACATTCTTAACTCAAAAACTTTTTTTTTGAAAGGTGATAGATAGTATTGCTCTCGGGGTGCGACGTCTAATTTTGTAATAACTGGAATTTTTGGTCTGAATATGAAGATTACACAGCATTTAAAATGATATAATTAATTAATAAAATTGTAAACGTAGCGCGCGTTGATAAGACAAGATAATAATAATAATATTTAGATAATTTGTATAGCGCCGTTTTCGCGAATACTCACCTCAAGGGCGCTTTACACAGAAAATTATCTTACAAAACAACTTACTGCTAAAAAACTTATTTACTATTTATTACTTATTCACTAGGTGGCATGCAAGAAATGGAATTAAAGTTTAATACTATAATAGTTGGGAGTGCCTGAAAGAATTGGGTGTTTTCGCGGAGTGCACACTAGTAGTGGAAAACATTAGCTAGTGTTGTTGTGGTCAGATTCTATAGGTTTTTATAGGATTGTCTACATGCGTCTTTAGTTGTTTTTTGAACTGTGGTAAGCTGTCTGTTTGTCTCTGTATTAAGTTTATTATAGAGTTATCTTTGGTACACTTAATCTCGTATATTTTCAAATAGAGACCAAGTATTTTATTAACAAATTGATTTATACAGTTTGAAGAAAAAGTGGTGCTATTCAGACATTAATATTTTTCGACAAGTTGTTAAATATATCGTTTTAAAAAAGACAAAAATTAAAAGTTCTGTTTCCTATATCGCAGGATCCAAAAAACCATTAAAATATCGATTATTTTAATTAAATTTTACGTGCGTACTAAGAAAATTTCATTGTCATTAATATAAAAATATTCAAAAAATTATACCTCATACTCAAGAAGTCGAATTAATTAAATCGTAATCCCTTCGTAGCTCGACAGCAACACCAACATTGCCAGCATTCATCTGCAGACACAGTGATCTAATATTTGAAATCTGGACATTGTCGTATTTCATTTCATTTCATATTGTGAATGCCATTTTATTTTTTACTATTTCTAGCATTAATAATAATTTACTTCACTTCATTAATAATGAATTAACGTTGATGCAGTAGGTAAAGCCAAATTTAAAAAATCTACAATAAGTAGAAAATTAAAAAAATGAAAGATGACCAAAAAAGTCACTCATTTGTAACAAGAAATACTTGTACCATAGTCTGCATAGCAAATTGAAACGGGAAGAACATTAAACTGTATTAAAATATAAATAATGTAAATTTCTATTTTTAGTTCTTAGACACTTTAGTAGTTCTTAGACACTTTAGTAAGGAGTGAATCTGTTCCATAGATCTCATTTCAAAATTAAAATAAAATTGATACAGAATGCCAATCGAAATACACCTATGTTTTTCTGTATTATCTCTATTCTGTAAAAAAAGAACTAAAACATACTATAACATATAATTATAATTAGCGAGCAACTTTCCTGGCAAGCAACCTTCCTGGCGAGCAATTGTGGGCGAGCAACCTTCCGCACGCTAATGTTCTTAATATTTTCAAGCAAAACGCTCGTGCAATGAAAATAGGGCTAACTTGCTGGCGTCCTGGAATGGGTATCGAATCACCGACGACCGGATCACTAGGTCATTACACCAACAAGCTACTTATTCTCTACAACAATTGAAATAAATACAAAAAATAAATAGTAACCCTCTTAGGCTTTCCGCGATCTCATGTTTAAAGAAAACCTTGGAAAAACGTAATTAGCGGTTACCAAAAAATGCTGACACCAATTTCATATCGGATTCTTAAAATACTTAATCCAATAACAAAAAAATATATCGCTTCTTGTCTCTCCACGCTTCACGCCTGTCTGGTTTCATTAGTGTGTGAACTTGGCACGACACACACATATATGTATGGGTATAACATGTATGCATTGACGGTGACAAAACAGAGTAGGTGTACTGTGAGGTATACCGACAAAGCGCCTGCATTGACAGCGTGAAAAGAATTTACGTGTCGAGCAGAAGATATCACCAAAATTGTATGAGTATTTTAAGAAATTCCTTTTGATGTGCGCAAATTACTTCACTAGTTTGAAGCAGGGATGTTACGGAGATCGCTTTATCGGAACTAGGGAATGCAATCCCGAGTCGGGATTGCTCTTTCGGGATCCTTCGAGATTAGAATTTCCGATTCCGCAGGATCCCTAGGGATCGGGATCCCGAATACTTTTGTGTTTTTTTTTTGTTTATAGAGCTGAATAGCAATTAACGACAATGGCTTACATTTTTATATCAGCAATTTTAATAAAATTTTCATTATTAATCATTGCATTAAAGTTTTTGTAGGCGTTTTTCCAAGCATTAATCAGTCGATGTACTAGGGTTAGTAGTAGTTTTTATTACTTTGTTAGATTGATAAAATACGGCAAATATTATTCAAAGCTATTTTCATTATTTGAAAGTGACTTGAACATAAGTTTTAAGTACTTACTAAAAGCTCTACAGACATACACAATTAAACATACAAAACATCAATGTTGATCAATCCCGATAATCTCGTCCGATTTTTCGGTTCGGGATTGATCTCGTAAAATGCCTCGAGATCTCGCGGGATCGGGATTGCATTCCCTCATCGGAACCGAATTCGTAATCGTAGTTTTTAGATTTGGTTTCTCGGAACCGGAACCGGAACGGAATCGTAATCGGAGGCGGAGGCAGAAGAGAAATATGTTAAGGGCAGGTCTTGTAAAGTAAAATTACAAACAATATTGTTCATCAGTTTCATTTATATTGGCTTAAAAAATAATACACCTACCTTGGTGTTAAAAATAAAAATAATGGAATTTTCTTAAATCTTAAACAGTACTAGTAATAAACTAGATCAAATGAACTAACTCCACAAGGAGCAAATTGTATTTAATGAACAAAAGCTTCGCAGCTTTATCTCCGTCAAATCTACTTCTCAACTGGTCATAGATTAGACCAGCACCACTAAAAAGTTGTTTGCTTGCTACTGAGCTTGGTGAGACGACAAATACTGGCGGGCAATCGAGTTCAGGGATTAAAATTATGTATTCACTTTTTGTATTCATGGATCTTTACTGATAGAATACGTTTTTCTCTATTATACTCATTAAGAAGACTCTTCAATTTAAAAAAATTGTCCAAAACTGCATTTTCATCGGATGTAGTATTATCATCATCATCGTTACTCAACAATATATTTGATAAAATCGCTTGGACATTCCTATAAGTATTGCTCCGACCTTCGACTATAACTTCCGATTTCAATTTATCGGAACCGGAGGTGCAAAATCAATCGGAAGTTCCGATCTTTCGGAATCTTCCAAAAGTGCTGTGTTAGGGCGTTGCTTCAAACAGTCTTTGGACGACAGCATATTCAATATTGCATACCGAATAGCAATCTCACAGCATTATAATAATGTTTAATTATGACATGATTATTATAACAAGGCTTCCAATTAGTATACATTTTTTTTGGGTCGCAATCCTAGGATTAGTCTGTAACAAGCACTCGATTTCTAATCCTCTGTCACCTGCCAGCCTCTTCATTTCTTGGTAGGTGCTACAATAATCAGGTCTACGTAGCTTGATTTCGGGCGGCCTCTACGATTGTTGCCTTCAACATTTCCCTCGACGATGGTAAAAAGCAGGCCCTTATATTATGATGCCTTATATTATGGCCTATCCAAATCGCTCGTTGTTGGGCGATTCCGTTCAGGAGCCGCCTCTTTTCGCCCACCCTGCTCAACACCTCGTCGTTTCGGATATGTTCAGACCAATAGATCCTCACCACTGTAGCACCACATCTCAAAGGCCGCTAGCCTCCCGGGCAGGCTCTGGCCGATGGTCCATGTTTCGCTGCCATACATCAGCACACTCCAGACAAGAGTCTTAATCAGGTTCTTCCTAACCTTTAAATCAATGTTGGAGGAATCAAGGATCTTGGATTTTTTGTTGATGGTTGCGACTCTTGCTTGTTGTATTCTGATTATGATGTCTGCCTCTGAGCGGCCATCTTGGGAAATTTTGCTACCCAAATATCTGAATTCTTTCACTATTGCTTGCCCAACGTAACTTGACGTGCGGCGCATTTGGAACTAAAACTCGCCCCGCCCGCACCCGGCGGTAACCCCTCGCCCTGTCATTTAGTTCAATTTTGTATTTGGTCGGGAGCTGTGACATCTTGATTACCAATATACATTGAATTAGTATTTATTTATTTATTTATTTAATGTTTATGGAAGACCAACAGCACAAAAAAAAAGCATAGAAAACATTGATACAATATAGATGGCCAATTACAATTACAGTCTCCACATTATGTCCAAAACATCCTCAACAGTCTGGGATGGTGCAAGAACAATTGCCAATGAAGTATTAAAGTTTTGCGAAGCTGAAAAAGTGAATAATGGACCGATATTACCGTCTGACAGTTTGACAGATAGAACGGCCGCCATTACTGCATGGTTTCTTTAGTGCGCTTGACCAAATTTCTGTATTTAATACGACACCGGTCACCGGACATTCTGTACATTATGTATTGTGTAATAAATTTACACCCTGACAATCTCGCGACAGGGACGCCCTCCCTCGCACGCCAAGTTACAGTGGTACGTCTATAGTTTGATAGCGACGCCACTCAAAACAACATTTGTCGACACCTCTTCTCTTCCGACAACCATGCACTTCGTTTTGTCTTTGTTTATTTTATTAGTACCTATATCTATTGCAAACCAAATGTTTTATCGGGGCAAAAATGTATTAAATAGCAAACCAATTAATTACACCTAGTCCGTCGCTTCCAACACGCACCGAAGTCATTTTTTTTTCGATAAACAAGAACATCGCACATATATTATTTGATTATGCAACCGGTTTGGCGAAATTATTCAATTATGCTGTTGGTCGTAGCGTAGCTATAAGGAATGAACTACAGATTTTGCGGACCCCAATATTTTCGTCCGTATGCCATACGTAGGTCGTGAAAATTAACATAATTTATTTTAATATTCAACATGTTTTCAATCTAGAATCGATTATAATACAAAAACAGGTAATTTTTTACTATTAATTAAGCCATAATAATGAATTAACATTCACTTAAGCCAGTTCATACAGGTTGTAAGCCCTGAGCCATCGTAAAAGAGACTAACCTAACTTTTCTTCGTCTCTGTAAGACTTCTATAATTTATCCTTAATTAATTAATCATCCATCTGGCGACAAAAGCCTAAAAGTAACTCTGTTCTTAGAACATACTTTCATATAAATATTGTAAAAAAATATAATATGCTGGTGCATGATAGGAGTTAAAAATTGAAAATATTAATTTTCAGGCGTATTCTAGTAAATATGTAATAATTCGAAAGAGTATCATATATACGTTAAAAACGAATAGTGCTAAAAAAACTCCACATTAAAATAATTAAAATATAGGGGTATCATTACCAGTTGCGAAATCTATGTGTACTAATTTGTTAATGAGTATCAATTAACAACAGATGTCTCTAGCAGAGGCCAGTGCAATATATGAAATGTTCTTGATTCGAACAATATATATAGAACTTTTAAAAAGTTGATAATATGTGGATGTTCTTACGATGTAATTGGTGAACGTAACATTGTATAGAGTGATCACTTAAGCCAGCTCATACAGGTTGTAAGCCGCCCTTAGAGCATCGATAAGAGACTTCCATCCACTTTTCTCATATAAAAATAGCTTTGTCTCTGTAAGACTTCTATAATTTACCCTTAATTTATTAATTTTTAATTTAATGTTAGTTTAACGAAAAATTTTACATTGGAAAAATACTAGTAATTTCGCCGGCATAAATAAATTTAAATATCTCTAAATTACGACGAATAAATAAGTACATACATAAAAATAACATTTTTGTTATATTATAACTAACTAACTAACTTACCATCACGCCGTTTCCCCCTGGGGATAGGCAGAGAGGACAGAGCGCCACACTCTTCTGTCCTGACGTGTACAACTCTTGCCTCATCCACATTCATAAATCTTCGCACGCAAGCTTGCCGGTTGTTGAGGCTTCTAACGGGACCATCTTCCAGTATCTGGTTAATCTGGTCAAGCCACGTCTTCCGCGGTCGCCCTCTCTTTTTGGCGCCATCAACAGTGTCAGGATGAGAGATATATCTAGATATATATATTAATATATATATATATCTATATAGAATATTAGAGATATATAGATAGATATATATTATATATATCTTTCTTACCATTCTTTCCTCATTCGTTCGCTCAACATGCCCAAACTATCTGAGCGACCCTTTTTTAATTTTATTAATTATGCCAAGATCAGCTTAATTAATAATTATTCATTACTAATATCTGCTTTCTTTACTCTATCATAAATTGATTTGCCACACATACGTCTGAGGGATCTCATCTCCACTGCATTCTTTCTACTTTCGTTCCTCTTCTGCCAGCTCCAGGCTTCGCTTCCATACATCAGTGTTGGTACCGGAATTCTAGTACTACAGTAAATGCTTGCATTGCGAGCATAAGCATATATGACCATATTTATACCATAAGAATAACTTTTTTATTTTTACTAGCCGTGAAAAATCACGGGACATAATAATTACAGTATTTTGAAACTGAAATTTTATGGAAAGAAAACCATTTGTTTTTATAATTGACTTTATACGCTTAAACCTAAAACCAAATATAATAATATAAAAATATTACTATTGTAGGTTGTGTGATAATGATATAGTTTTTAGTAGATACTTGCGTCTGATTTGTCTATTGTAAGGATTGATGTATCAATTAATTTCAATTGTGTCAAGTAGACTTATGAAATAATGGAAATAGCTGTTCAGAAAATAAATTGTTATTGAAAGACAGGATGTTAAAATAAAAATATATATATTTTTCATTAATGCACAATAGATAATGTGAAAGGTGACCTAATGAATACATTAAGACCGGAGTAGAAGGTGACCTGATGTCTAATTCAAAACCGGAATGGTTTTATAGTTTTCATTCATTCGCACGTACACAACTTAAATTTATGACAAATTCTATCTTGTTTAAATTAAAAAACTTAATGATCTAATACTTGTACAATTTTTACATAATTATTTACTTAAATAAGTCAAGATGTTAATTTAAAAACGTGTACCTACTAGCTAACTAATCTAAGAGATAAAAAACTAACCCATAAAAACCAAATTTTTAATATACTCCCTTTCTTTGTAAAATATAACAACAATTAAATACGAATTAAAACATATAACATAACACTTAACCTACAGGAATTTAATATATTTGTAAAATGTCAGATGTTTTGAGCTTTGATAAGACACTTCATGCCTAGAAGATTAAATTCTAAAAACATTTGTCAGTCAATTTAATCAAGATTTTGATAGATTCAATTATCAACAATATCGCACCATATGAATTTACAGCGTCAAATGATTTAATATAGTCAGAATCAGATTTGAGAAATGTAGAATTCTTCAAAACTAAGCAGAAATCTAAAAGAAATAAATTATTATTTGATTTCTTCCCAAAAAACCGAATTTTGCTGTCATCTGTGTCATAAGTTTTCGAAATTCGTTGTGAAGTATCTTTTACATATACCGACGGAATAATTCAAATTTTAAATATTCCGTAACATCGTCAGGCCATAGTAATCAAACTTTTGTAATGATTCAAATTTGAAAAACCATTAAAAATTTGAACAATCCAAAATTATACTATAATTATTAATTTTTCTAACGAATATTTGATAGATCATTTTGATCGTCGGCACGAGTCTGCTTGCAAAGTTTCAGCTCGATTGGATCACGGTAACAGGGTTAAAAATCGATCCAAAGTTTTTTCTTCAGACAGACTGACAACCAGACGCCACGAGTAAAAAATAAAGGGAGTAAAATATGACCTAAAGGTCGTCTCAAGTTTCTGGGATGAAAAAAATTCGAAGTAGTGGGGATGGTGGAGATGGCGTCTTGGGGAGGCCACCAACTAGTCCGAAGGGGTTGTTTGATTGGCGGGGCGCAAAAATCTATGTTTCAAAGAAAGATTCAAACGAAAGGTTCAAACGAAACCAAATTGACACCAAGGACCTAAGTAAATTAATTACTACCCTAAATCATTTAAGTCTTCTTGGTATTAAATTCTTTAATAATCTCCCCCAAACGATCAGAAAAATAACAGATCAGAAAAAAAAATTTATTGAAACCAAATAACATATACAGGGTTATTTGGAAAAAATTAATAACCTCGCTGGACTGAAAATGTTCAAGCTATCATGACCTAAATATCAATAGTTATGGAGATATGCGACCTCAAATTTGCATTATTTTTTCAATATTTCTGACTTATTTTTTATAAAACGTTGGACTATCATTAAAGTAACTTATATCTGTTACGAAAAATTCATTTGTTTCAAAACAAGTTAAATAAAATGATTAAAACCAATTTTATAATGTTTTCGAATTAGAATTCGAAGGTTTTTATTATTTTATTGAACTTTTATTAAAGGGAATGAATTTTCATATTCGATATAAGTTACTGTAATGATAGTCCAATTGAAAAAAATGCATATTTTGAGGTCGCATATCTCCATAACTATTGATGATGTCATGAGGTCATGATAGCTTGAACATTTTCGACTCATAATCAAGGCAGGAATATAGTCCTGCGAGGTTATTAATTTTTTCCAAATAAACCTGTATACAAATATCTACTAGACACAATATAATCATGAAACTATTTTTAATTGCAACCTTGTACATGTACTCCTTCTGTATACACGAGTCTTCTTACTCTAATAGAGAGAGTAAAATAAATATTTCCTATATTTGATATAAATTGTAAAAAAAAACAACAAACGCCATAGTTTGTGAATCTTTAGTGAAGCGAAGTGAATTCTAATCGGAACGAAACAAGTTTTAAAGCGAGCGTGCGAAGACAAGCATTTGGTCCAACTTATTATGGCCAAATAAGTTCTTTCGGACAGATAAGACGATAGAAAAATTTATGAGGTTCAAGTGAAAAATTACGGAAAAAACTATTGGGACCTATCAAAGACCCAGTGCCGTCCTACGAGCAAAAGCTCCCGTATCGGACCTACAATTTCGCCATCCACATTGGTATTGTTTTAATGCTCAATCAGTTTCCTCGCTATGCCACTGACGAATCAAAAACACTCTTTTGATACGGCGAGAAAACTGCACTAACCACTTCACTGTTTCTGGAGTGCATTATGAAAACAATTTATTCAAAGAAAATAGCAATAGGTACATAAAAATACAATCACAGTAAAAAAATATCCAAAAACAGATAAATATAAAAGATACAACGAAATACACATCAAGAAAAATTAAAAATGTAATCAAAAAAATGACAATAAGTGCAGTGAATGGTACCCACCGCTTACCCAAGACCGTTCTAAGAGCAACAGGTTCCTTATCGGTCCTACTCAATCGACTCCATGTTGACATTTTTTTAATACTACTTTGCAAGACCGTGCCGCCCCGCAGAAACAAACCATTCATTGTCCCCACAGTGAAATTGGTCTCTATTTAAAAAAAAATGTACATGAAATAAAACAAAATAAGAGTCGTATAACTTAAACATAAAACACAAATGAAATCATAACTAATTGTCAATAAGTACAAGCAGAAGTGGTTCGAATTTCATGATACCCTAATGACTGCGGCAGAAAAAATTATAGACAAGGATTAAAGATCGCGCGGCCGAGGCAAAGCGCTCCGCTAGTATTACAGCGCCGAATCTAGCCGAGGATATGCCGTCCACGTATTCGCGTTAACCCTACGGCCAAGTCCCCGGACATAGCCCGCAATTATTTTTGTTGATCTTTGTATAATATATTTTTATTACATTTTATTATTATTAAGCTGGGTGTGGCCAGAGTTCTCTTCTCTCTGTATTTGGTTATATAACAATTAATTGTTACATCTTTGTAATCTTGACACGGTATTGCAAGCCAATGATGATGCCGTAAACATTGACCATTGCATTAAAAAAAATTAAAAATGTGGTTTATTTATTTAAAACCGTCTGCATCTAACAATGCTTTAATTTAATATAGCTCGTGTAGAATGTAGAATGTAATCAAAAAATTGAGTTTGAAAAATGTAATACCTACCTACCTAAATATTTATTAATATTGAAAGGGTAGGTACCGGCGCCTTTTTTTCGAATAATTTGTGCGAATTCGAATGCAACGTTTGTCAAAAAGAACTTAAGGAAATTTATGGTTTTGGACAGTCGAAAATTTACAGTTTTATTTGTATAAATTAATAGTAGGTATACGAAAAAAATTAGGTATACAAAAAAATTATAATTATTAAAATTTCAAAGCAATCGGTGAAGAACTTTTCGAGATTATCGATTTTGTACAAACGAACATTTATATTTTTATTTATATAGATGTAAAAATATTAGTAAATCCGATGATATAATAAACTAGATAGGTAAGGACATTTTTATGTTGGTAATTTTAAAAATTATAATTATTAAAATTTCAAAGTAATCGGTGAAGATATATATAGATGTATAGATGATATAATAAACTGTAGATAGGTAAGGACATTTTTAAGTTGGTCCTGTTTTTATAGCACAAGCGTTGAGCCCAAACTAGTATAAGGATGTTGACGTAACACGTTTTCCGAGTACTAAACTAATTTTTTCTTTCTTTATAACCCTGTATAAGAGTAGAAATATTACGAGCTAATCTTCGGACAGTAAAAATGGCCGACTAAATATCCCGTAGCCGCCACAATTTTCCGTTTTGTCCCGTTGTCCGGCCGCGTGCGTAGTTCTACCCTTCAAACGCTTTCCCAAGGCTCGTCACAGGCTTCCTTCATCAATGGCCGGTCATCGAACTTGAACTTCTCTTCGCGCGCACTCGATAACGACTTATAGTCTGCCGTCATGATCGCGGAGTACCTACTATTTTATATTCAAATCGGGCTTCGAGCATTCGACACGAGGGCGATAGAAGGTAATTTTTCTCAGTTTTGTTCGGATGTGAAAATTGTCAAATAAATAATGAATGTATCGGACAGGTAGAATTATGGCGACGGGATGATGATGATGATGATGACCCGTCTGATATGACGATGTGATGATGATGATGACCCGTCTGAAGTCATGAATGTTAGCCCTTACGGAGGGCTCAGGTCCGTTGTATGGGCCCACCTCGCCTCCAAGCGGATAGTCGGCGCGGGCACTGAGCCGGCGATATGTGACATCTCCGACGGAGGGCGTTGGAAAAATTCCACGAAGAAATTACATTTTTGGTCTTATCTTGTAAAGTGTTGAAATATTTGAAATACTTAAGAAAATGAAATATTTAAGTTTGATGAAATATTTAATGAAATATTTAATGAAATATTTAAGAATTAGATAAGACATTTGTAAATGTAATACTGAATAAAATTGATGTTTCGTGGTCTTGATATACAGGGAAAGCTCGCGCGATGGGAATAAAATCATTTTTAGATCGCGCGGAGCGCCGCGGACTATCGTAGAATGGCCGCTATTTTGATGGAATTTATGTAAATGTCCTGCCTCGAAGAGGCGAGGAAGTAAAAATACATAGGTATTTAAATGTGCCAAATGAGTCCTTTGTGTGGTATTGTAAAGTAGAAATTAAAATAAAAAATGTTTGATTGAGAGTAAAATATCTCGCATGGGCCCCGATAAACTAGCCTGACCGCGCCGCCTGTATGTACGCAGCCCGCGCGTGTGATGGAAAAAAAAACCCGGCGCTACGATAGCGCCGCGCGGCTGAGTGGGGCCACAGCGAATATTTTTGAACTCTGATTACGGACGTTACAGACATCCTGGTGAGCTGAAGCATTTTTTATTGTGTTCCTCATGTGAACATCTATGGGAGTGATATGTTTTTGCGGGTGGGAAAGTGCGCGAGCGCACTTTATTTGTGGCGGCATTTTGGCTGCCTATTACGCAATTAATATCTATCCGACATACTTGAAAATATCACCAAAGGATGCGCTTGGTTGAGATCTATCTAATGGTATAACTTAGAATCTCGTAAAATCATGTTTACTATTTTTAACCGAATTAAATGTAAATTAATTCTTGAAAATGCCGCGGTAAATCGGCATATTTTGTTGAATAACTAGGTAAATTCACTCTTGCGGTTCCAGTAAACGACATCATCCTATGGGCAAGACATAGATTGGTATAGATGATGTGTTAAAATCCCCGGGGGGGTGGCGTTTAATTTGCTATCGATTAAAATATTTAATTTTAATCCGCGAATCGGCACGGGAGGCCGACATTTTGCGCTCCAAGCGCCCGGTGAATCGAGCACGCTGATTGGTCAGCGGCGCGTGTCAGGGGGAAGCTTTCCGCACTGTATAAATACTGCGCCGGGCGGGCGAGTGCTCACTACTGCTATTTCTGCTGGGAGCCTCTGCCGAGTACGCCTACTGGAACATTTATTCTGCGTTTCACTTCACACCCTGCTTGACCCCTGCTTTTCTTCTTTGGATTTGGACTCTGGATTTTCTACTGACTTCTGCATTTGGACTTGGCTACGATTTTGGATATATTGGACTTGTTTTTACCACCTGAGGCGACGACTCGGCACGGATTTTGGACTTGGAGAATTTTCTGCGCTCTACACTCCCGGCCTGCTAGTACATCGGGGCTTCGGAAGCGAACTCAGCGGACCGCACCTGTTATTTAATTGTTTCCGTGTGGAACAATGAACAAACATATTTTTTCAATTGTTGTAATGATAAATGTGTTGGGGCACACATCCTTTATAAAAAGTTTTGAAATATAAACCCAACTGAACGAACGCGCAAGCGCCAAAATCTTTGAGAACAGCTTTGGCCAGTGAGACAATAATTTAACATAAATAAAAACTCAGCTTTATGTATTTATTTTCTCTCTTTTCAAAAGAAGCTTTATGTATTTCTGTCTCATTTGCAAAACAATCTATTTATTTTCGATACGCCAAGTCATAGATATTACATAACTCAAAATCTAGCGACGTGATTATCTGATTAAGCCAACCCTGATGTAAGGAAGTGAAGCCTGGAATAAAAGTAGACTAAATGCGGTGGAAATACGGTAACGCGTTTCACTTTTAATGAGGGATTAATCATACCTAGAATAAGTAACAAATATGGCAGTAGAACGCTCGAATATATAATTCCTAGAATTTTTAATTTACTTCCGCCAGAACTGAAATGCGAATATTCATGTAATAAGGGCAAAATAAGAGAGTGGCTACTCGGTCAGGAGTTTATGTATGATTGAGAGTATGTTTAATTTACTATACTTATGTATTTTTTATTTTGTATCACGTATTTAGTTAGGTATCTGTATAAAATTATGTTTAAAGTACCAATTGTAAATATCAATTATAAATATCAACAAATTTTCAAACTATTATATTTCTAGATGAGCAAATCGATCACTACCAACAAGCCACAAAAAGTGGCTTGGTAGGGTCTTAAAAATGTCATATTATATTGTTTGTATTTGTATGTTTCTCTTTTCTTTGGTCGATAGAGTGAAGAATGAACAAATTAGAAGTGAATGTAATGCTGGCTGTAGTGTGGTAGAAATAATGAAAGGAGTGCTGAGATGATTTGGTCATGTGGAACGTATGACGAGAAAAGGATGGTTAAGAAAATATATGAGGCGAGCGTTGAAGGTAACAGGAATAGAGGGCGTACGAGAAAGACCTGGCACGATCAGATACCACAAGTATTTGAGGATGGCCCTGTTAAAAGCCTCAACAACCGTAGAACCGTAGAGAAGATGTATGAATGTAGCCGAAGCAAAAGTGGTGTGCCAAGATAGAAGAATATGGCGTTTCATCATCTCTGCCTACCCCTGCGGGTAAACGGCGTGACGGTTAGTTAGATAGTTGATTATCTCCAAAAGCAGCGCGAGGTAGGAGAAGAACCTTTGCGGGACAACACCACTTTGAAATTTTCAAACGTTGTTGTCACCAAAAAATTCCACCATTTTGAAATTTTAAAAAGAATTTGAAAATTAAAAATGTTAACCAATGTATTTATTGATGCCTCAAGGTGGTACAACCCCTTGCGGGCAAGATGTCTTCCGTCTGAAAACCATTGGGACTAGGGAATGCAATCCTGAGTCGGGATCGCCCTTTCGGGATCCCTCGAGGTTAGAATTTCCAATCCCGCGGGATCCCTACGGATCGGGATCCCGAATACTTTTGTGTTTTATTTATTTATAAAGCTATTAACGACAATGCCTTGCATTTTTATATCAGCAATTCTAATAAAATGTTCATTATTAATCATCGCATTAAAGTATTTGTAGGCGTTTTTCCAAATATCAATCAGTCATTGTAGTAGAGTAAAAACTACTAACTAGTAGTAGTTTTTATTACTATGTTAGGTTGATAAAATATTATTCAAAGCTATTTCCATTATTTGAATGTGACATGAACACAAGTTTTAAGTACTTACTAAAAGCTCTATAGACATATATAATTAAACATACAAAACATAAAAAATGCTAATCAATCCCGATAATCTCGTCCGATTTTTCGGTTCGGGAATGATCTCGTAAAATGCCTCGAGATCTCGCGGGATCCCGATCTCGCCGGATCGGGATTGCATTCCCTAATTGGGACGTACACGTCGTGTCGTTAATACGCGACAAACGAACTTTTATTGCACGCATGCATGCACGAGATACTCCACTGTTACATGCGTTTTCTTAAAATGAATATGTAGAAAATGTTCCCATCTTTTGTTCTCCGAATAAAATGCTTAATTTTCCAGGGACGGGCCCCCGTGTGACAGGGATGAAGAGGAAGGGATGCTGTACGCGGAGTACCTGCAGCTGGACAGGGTCCTGAACGCCCAGCGGATGCTGTCTGCTCGCTCAGACAGGCCGGTACATGACGAGCACCTCTTCATCATCACACATCAAGGTAATTCATATTGACCATATATTTATTTTATGGCATAAGTTCTATATTTGTCAAACACGTTTCAAGATTGCATTTATTTAACTAACTAATTTTAGTGATATAGCGTTAAAATTGTGGTTGGGATAATTATTCATTTAAAAAACTAACAAACTTTGTATAAACTTATCTATATCCCACAAACATTCCACTCTAAAAATTTATCAAATTGTAAATTAATAACAAAATTAAAAGAGATGCAATATTGTTAATCTCTAAAGATAAAGTTAAACCATTAAATAATTTCGGTATATACATGTAAACTTAATTGGAACCTGTGTAAACCGTGATATGACTCCAGGGAAACGTATCTCTACACAACGGTTCGCATAAAATATCTGTTTTATTCATCACTCTTGGCACTACAACCCTTGGTGAGTCTTGGCCTCCTCAAGAGTCTTCCTCCGCTCATCTCGGCTTAGTGCCAGCTCTCTCCAGCCAGCTCCAAGGCAGAGATGTCTTTGAGGACGTTGTAACTCCATCTTCAATTCGGCTTTCCTTAGCTCCTTCGCCCTATTGGCCTTGAGTCCAGCAGGGACTTTTGTGCTTGATGCTCGGACATTCTCTCCACATGAGCCGGCCACTGAAGTCTTCCCAGTTTTATAAATTTTGTGACGTTTAGCTCCTTAAACAGAGTATACTGTTGTTTCCTAAATACCTAAATTGATTGTAATGATAAATATTCACACAACTCGCAACATAAGCTGTAGAAATTTAATTTTGATATATTCGTCAAGTGCTAAATAAATGCCTGGCGGAGGACAGACTATGTCACGAGGAACATAAGAATATTTTTTATTTATTTTTATTCTTAAAATAGGTAATATAATAACATTTATATTTCCTAATATATACATTGTAAAAATCAGTATATCGAATATCTAATCAAATCACAATCGTATCACAATCGTATCACAATCTCTCTTAGCTTTTACTTAAAAATTTTCATTTTTTTTTCATCTCTAATATCCTCTGGCAGACTCACATACAACTTCATCCCACTGTACATCACAGAAGTTTGCGATCTTTTTTTCTTTCTGAATGGCAATCTTATTTCATCTTTTTTCTTGTATTTGAAATTGAAATCTATTCTATGAATCTCGTTCTAAAAATTGTATAATTGTTGTACAAAACGTGTCCAAAAGCGCATGGCGCATGGTACCCGTGGGTAGCCCACTTAAAATTAAGTAGGTATTATTATATCGAATAAAAATATATTACAATCGATATTGATGATAGCCAAATACCCACATTTATTTTAAACAATATAAAAGTCGCATTTAAGAGTAAACCAATAAGTATTTTAATTTAATAAGATTCGAAAAACGAGTTATGTAAATTTTGCCATGTTGTCGTTTCTACTTACTGCATCTAATATTAATTAACTAACCAAAAAAGCAATTTGGGGTTCCGAGTTTCGTTTTAGCGAAATATCGTATCATTGACTTGAGCAGACCAAATGTCGCGTGAGAAAAACACCATTAAAAATATGTGCCGAAAAGCGGTATAAGGGTGCTATAATAACTGTAAAGATAAAGTGATCTATGGGAAAATATACGTTTTATTTCACCCTTCGGTGAATCAGACCCGATCCACTACGGGCTCGTCCGGGATTTCAAGATTAATCGAGGGTTTTTCTTTCTGCAGCGTACGAGCTATGGTTCAAGCAAATTCTCTTCGAGCTGGACTCTATACGAGGTTTATTTGACGTCGAGGTTCTGGATGAAAGCCACACCATGGAGGTTCTTAAAAGACTCAACAGGATCGTCCTCATACTCAAGGTAAGAGTGAATTTAATCATAATATGCGAGCACAACGACCGTGCACAGTGCACTTTCTGGATCTCCAATAAAGGAAACATTCGAAGGTTGTTATGGCCGTCAAAGGATCAATTGATTTCTCCCGGATCGGTTTTGGCAGCAGCTGACATTTCGGGCCACATTTAGACGAATGTGATGTAAAGTTTAAGACGATACGTCATTAGCCGCGTCACCACTTTTACGTCAGAAACGGGACTATTATCATTGATTTTTCAAATATCCTTTCTGCACAGAGCACTTCATTCTAATAAGGGTACATGGTGTGGAATTTAAGTTGAATCTGGCAAAGTAAGCTTATCGCATAGGGAGCTTGCGGTCTTCTAACCCAATACTGACTTTGCAAAAGGTAGCGTAAATGAATGTGTATTTAAAAAGGTTCAAATGTATAAAAGAATGAATGGATCTTTGAATTTAAATTTGCTATTATTTTTAACTGTTAATGGAGAACAGGTATATCACAGGTAAAAATAATAAATGTACAGTGACCTTCCGAGATCTATGTATGACTACTTACTTACTTACTTATCATCACGCCGTTTCGCTGTGGGGGTAGGCAGAGAGGATAGAGCGCCACACTCTTCTGTCCTGACATACTCGTATAACTCTCGCCACATCCACATTCATACGTCTTCGCATGCAAGCTCGCCAGTTGTTGAGGCTTCTAACGGGACCATCTTCCAGTATCTGGTTAATCTGGTCCTGCCACGTCTTCCGCGGTCGCCCTCTTTTTCTGGCGCCATCAACACTTGTATTGTATATCTTTACTAGCTGTGCCCGCGCGGCTTTGCACGCGTAGATATTTAGTACACCCTTTGGATTGTCATAGAACTTTCGCGAACCTTCTAGAACATTTTCCTTCCAGAACTTTCAAGAAATTTATCGAATGTACAGGAACATTCTAGACACACCGACACATTCCGCCACTCAGTTTAGAACCTAATAGAACTTTCGGGAATTTTCTAGAACCTTCTCCTTCCAGAACTTTCTAGAGCAGGTTTTTCCGGAACTTTCTAGACTCACGACACAGTCGGGGCGCCTATTTTGCAATCTGCAATCTGCAAGCAATCTGAAGCACTTGCGGCCTTCCAATAACAAAACAATGTGCTAGAAAACACATTTTCGTCACCCACTCCCACCCACACACAGCCACCCCCACCAAACTCGCATATTTTCGATGTGACACCAAGGGCTATCCACATCTATAACCACCGGTGGGTGGTTGTGGCTGGTTGTGAAACACGTTTTTTTTTAAATATATATATATATTGATTACCATTCTTTCCTCATTCATTCGCTCAATATGCCCAAACCATCTGAGCGATCATTTTTTAATTCTATTAATTATGCTAAGCTCAAATTAATATTCGTTCCTAATATCTGCATTCTTTACTCTATCATAAATTGATTTGCCACACATAGGTACGTCTGAGGGATCTCATCTCCACTGCATTCAATCTACTTTCATTTCTCTTCTGCCAGCTCCAGGCTTCGCTATGTATGAAATATGATTTTAATGTTTTCTTCATTCAATGCCCTCTACATTTTATAAATATGTTGTGAACGGTAAGATCCTTTAACTAGGTACTTATTTTTTTCTACCAAATGTACAACAATTCTATTTGGCTTTAGACATATTCAGAAAAATAATGAACAAAAACAAGTTTAATCTTTTATTTTTTAATCCAAACAAATATCCTTTTATAAATACTTGTATTTCAGCATTGTAACCACTATTTGACCCCTCAATGATAAAATAATAATTGCTTTGATTTAATAAAAACAAGGTTTTAAAATTTGTATTCGTATCAATAATATTTATTTTAAGCGCATCATTTATTTAAAAGTCTTTGTGAAATTTCTCTCAAATTTTCCTCGTATTGTACTTATATATTGATTATTAGGGAGGCGTGCGAGGAAGCAAAAGATTATTGAAGGATTAAGTTCTAAACAAGCGAAGAATTACGTGTATAAACCCAGCAGAGCGTAAAATTCGCTCGCGTTTTTTTACATAAATGGGTAAAAGAAAGAGATCGACCACCTTTATAAAGTTGGGAAGTAAATGGATAATTAAAAAAATAATCTAGTCAGTCAAAAAACTATAATAAATTGTCAAATACACATTTGCTGGATAAATTTATTCAACAGTTAGAAGTCCTTAGATATTTTTGTCCCGGCGAATTAACTTGAAACTGATGAAAGAAAATATATTTTTTCTTTTTTTTCCACACGAAACTAACACATTGTGGTGAGACATAATATCTTTAAATAAAATAACTCTTTGTTTGACACCATTTTATTGAGTTTAAACCAACTAGTTTCGACTCACAGCTGAGCCTTGAGTAAGTTAATGCTGAACCCTGATGAAGGCTCAGTCGTGAGTCTAAACTTGTTGGTTTAAACTCAATAAAGTAGTGTTAAACAAACAGTTATTTTATTTAAAGATATAATAATTTTCTTTTCAACGCTTTGGGTTTAGGAAAGACGGGATTTTAAAGCTTCGATTAGAGATCTCTGCATCTGAATTACAGATTTCGCAATGGCGAGGTATATCTTGACAGGAGTCATTAGAAGATAAATATCTCGTTCGAAACGCAACATTGGACTCACGTTAAAGATCTGCTACACAAGCCCGAATCCTGAGATACACTGCTGTGCTACTGTAATGTGTTTTCTGGACACTGGTCCACTGAATCCTCGGTAGAGCGATGTCACCCTGTAGGCTCCCATTGGTTTGCGTACAAGTTGTTAAAATTGAAAATCCCGAACCGTTCGTTGCTGAATATTTAAAAAATTCAAGTATGGATATACCTATCGGATATATTTCATAACACTGCGAATTATTGTTTATTCTGGTAGCTTCAGTACCAAATCATTCAAATAGTACAACATAATCGATACCATTGTGCTTATCTTTTCATATTCATATCAAAAGTGGATAAATTATATACCTACTTACATAAAATGATGGGGAATAACACATAAAAATGCATTTAGTATATGCGGAGAGAAAGCGATTATTAAGATTAGGTTAGAATACCGCTTGAATTATTTTTTGGGAATCACTGGATGAAGACCGTTCAAAAGTTTTGGAATTTAATCAGCCAAATGCCTGGCATAAATATAAAAAATAATTTTTAAATATCCAAGACACGCATACTTCTGCATAGGAGACATCATTCTCGTGGCAACCTCACGTACGTACCTGAGCGAAGATTATTATCAACTTTGATTTATTGTATGTGTCGAAATTTAGTCTCGGATGTGGTGAATGTAGAGAGTAATTAACGATAGATATTCAAGGTGAGACATCACCATTTTCATCCTTTTTATCATTTGAGGCCTAAATTCTCGGAGGCTGATTCCATCTTCCCCTGTCTTGTGTTGTTTCAGCATTACATTTGATGAACAATCAAGGCCCGATCTGTCTTCATGTTTCGTTGTTGTTGTCTATCCCAACTTAGTCTGTGGTTTCGGAGTTATCACGTAGATGTGTCTCTTTAAACCACTTAAATTTAAATATCTTTACGCAGAATAGGGGCTCTATTTCGAGGATCTTCCCTTATCTCCACTCCTCACTTGGTCCATTAATGTCATTCCTGCTGGGTATTCCCCTGTATCTTGATTGGGTATCCTGGATTTTTGATTTCTCTTCAGTAGTAGCAGTCGGTTTCATCTTCTCTGGTTAACACGGATTTCTTTAAAGTTACGGCTACACATGCTTATTAGTGACACGTGCGTAGTATTGACCTTCTTTAGCCCTTGTTTATTAGTGGCATGTGTGTATGCACATTGCTAGTAATAAGCATTAGTGGCAACTGTACATACTTGCAAAAATCAACCGCCGGTTGATTTATGAGCATGCTAATGTCATTCACCATGAGAAGGGGTATCTTTTGAGCATGTGTGAACAGACTTGCTTATTATGAGCATGCTTATGCCATTCGCGGCTGGTATCGATTATCAATGCGATCTTCGCAGTCCGCGACAGATGAAACAAATATGGCGCGTTGGGGAGATGATAAAACATTAGATTTCGTGACTTATTATAGGAATCACAGTGTCTGTGGAATACTCGGTCACCGCTATGTAAAAATAATATAGCAAGAAATAATGTTTATGAAACTTTATTAAACGACATGAATGATTCAAATCTTACAATAAAAATTATAAAAACTAAAATCAAAAATATTTCGATTTATTGGTTCACTTGAATTTTCTATTTCAGTTTGCAAAGTTTCGATTTTGACTAGAGTTCCTCTCTATTCTATGACATGAGCATGCCATTAATTATGATTAAAATAAGCATGCTAATAATGGGCAAGTATGTACAGGGCATGCTATTTTTGAGCATGCTAATGAGCATGCCAGTAATAAGCATGTGTACCTTAATAGATTCACCTACCTACTTCATCACCGAGTCATTCTCGCACTAAGTTAAGACAGGACAGTAAAATGTGTTAATTGGATTGACCAACAAGCGTCCTAGGTCGCACGCCGACGTCGTTAAAAAATATTCTGGTTACATCGGGTGCTGCTCCGCTCAATTACCCCCGGGAACTTTGAGCGTCCAAATGCCGTCACGTGATGCAGTGACGTCAGTTGTTTCGGAAAAGGTTTTGGAGTAATGTGCCGGAAACTCGGAGGTGTCTGATTACCCCGGGAGGTGGCGCTGGTCGGGGCTTCGGTGGCACCCGAAGGCTATATATACCTGCTGACCAGTGGCGTGCAGTGGGTATAAACTTAGGTTATGCTGTGACCGACTATATGCCTAGGTATATTAAAAAAATATATATTTATACGCATATACCTATAACGGTATATACATTTTTTAGATTTTTTTAACCGTATATAATGAACTATTTTGAGTAGCTTCAATCCACAAATATAACCGCACTATAAAAGAAGTACTGTAAACAATATTTCCTAAATAAATAAACATTTTATATAGGTATAGTTAATACGGCAAAAAAATTAAATACATTTTGAGGACGATTTATATATAATTAAATCGGGATCAATACTAATTTCAGATATACGTTTCTTTTCACAAAAATAAATCAAACATTTTATGATATCATTATGATATGTTATGATATGACAGATGGTATTTGTATTTACATGTACCATAAAAAAGACATAAAATTTACACCGAAGGTTTTAGGTGGAATTCGTAAAAAATAACATTTCTGCAATTACGTGCGCGTAATATGGCACAGGACCTTTCGAAGAAGCATGCTAAATTTACTTGTCTATTACACAAAACTCGTAGCCTTAAAAATACACGGTTTTTTTCTCGACTTGACTACATCTATGGAACAAATTTGATGAGCGAAATAAATGAAGAATTGACATGAAGTTAGGCACAGAAAAGTCGGAAATAAAACTTCTAGTCGTAGAACGAATTACAGTTAGAATTTTAAATCAACTTTTTCTTAAGATGAGGATTATTTAATTAATATTTTTTCCCAAAATCTTTACTAATTAATGCACAGCTTTTTTGCTTGTATGCGCTGCACGCCACTGCTGCAGACACCTGACACCAGCCCTAATTCCAGAATACAAATATATCGTTTTTATTGCATAACATCATAACACCGACGCAGTTGAATTGTCTTTTTGAATACTTAAATTTGAATATTTTAAAAATAAGACGAACTCGGCAAAGTGATGGCTCTTCATAGAGATTCGTAATACTCGCATATAAAAAATTCACTGTGTTCTGAAAAATTTAGACAAACTCAAAATCTTCTGAATGAAATTTCTGATTTAAAAAAGAGTTTAAAAAAAATTGAACTGATATTTCAGGCGTATTATAGTGTAATGCTAATTAATCGGAAGAATCTAATTGCACATATAAAGGACTTTGCTACAAAATTCCGAATCATAAAAAGAGGAATGAAAAGCTTTGGATGCCAGTCGCGCTTAGGATTATAACAACACATACACGGAACATGTCGTAAATTTAAATATATACAACTTAGATAGACATGGTATTCTATCATGGGTGGAATTGTGAACGTTACATTGTGTAAAGTGATCACTTAAGCCAGCCGTACGATAGGTCGTAAGCCCTATGAAAGAGGTTGCATCACTGTCTAGTATTTTATTAAAAAATATAAATATTGTAAGTATTGTATATTATTTTACTTTGTATTATCTATATATATTATACTTACATACACGAGTAGAACACGAAACGTTGAAGAGAATTGTGAAGTTCGCGGATGACGATTATTGGACTGCCCAGTCATAGGCCGCACCCGCCAGACAAGTGCCGACTTTCCGAAGCTCTCAGCTGAAGAATCTTGCGGAATAAAATGGCTATATAAGTCTCGTTTGTAAAAACATTAACATCTTCATTATTATAATGTATCCCCCAATGGCCTTTTTCTCAGATTTAAAAAATATTTTGAGAAAATTTAGTAACTAACAATTATAGTGAGGAATGAACAAATTAGAAGTAAATGTAATGCTGTGGCTGTAGTGTGGTAGACGGAATAAAGAAAGAAGTTGGTTTGGTCATGTAGAACGTATTTTTTATTTTTATTTATTTATTTATTTTATTTTATTCGGTCATCCAACAGGGAGACAAAATCGCTTGGTAAGACAAAATACAAAAAAAAGGTTAAATGTCTCCCACAATTAAAGGATAACACAGATAGGACATAACCATAGATAGGTAAGTCAATTTGACATTGACAGACAGGTATGAGCGAGGAAAGGATGGTTGAGAAAATATGTGGGGCGAGTGTTGCAGGCAACAGGAATAGAGAGCGTCCGCGAAAGACCTGGCATGATCAGATACTCCAAATATTGGAGGATGGCCCTGTTAAAAGCTTAAAAACCATAGAGCTTGCATGAGACGATGTATGAATGTAGCCGAAGCAAAAGTGGTAATGGCGTTCTATCCTCTCTGCCTACCTCTGCGGAGAAACGACGTGACGGTTAGTTAGTTAGTTAACAATTATATACGTCTTCGTATAGGGTGTCTCGTAGCTAGTAGCAAAAACTTTGGAGGATTCCTCTTATTCAATTTTGAATAGAATATATTCTTAAGCTTCGGATGGAATGTCGACAGTTATTGTCGAAAGTAATTTATATCAAATATTAAAAGCTTATTCTTTTAGATTCAAGTAAAAAAAATATTAAAATCTTGCAGAAATTTGAAAAATACGTTTTTTCTAAAGTTGTTACCATTTTATTTGAGATGTATGTAAGATAGTCCAACGTTTCACATAAAATAAGTCAGAAATATTAAAGAAAAATGCTAATTTTGATGTCCCTTATCTCCGTCACTGTCTACGTTTTATCCAATGTGTAGGTATTATCCATAATATTTTCTACTCAAAATTGAATAAAAAAGTAACCCATAAAAACCAAGTTTTTATTATACTACCTTTCTCATTTGTATTGTTTCCAATTTGATATTCTATCAACATATTCCTCTTGCTTTAAGTTCATGTGGAAAATCTATTTCATGTATGTACATAATTATCCTTAAAACTTGATATAATCGCGATTACTTTGTGACGTTCCGATACGCGTTTTTCTCGGAATTCCGTCCCTGTAGTTCTCGCCCGCCCGTATAATATTATATTACGTAGATTCCACCAACTATACAATTAATCAATAACTGTGATACAAAACATTTATTTCTATCTTGTCCAATCCAAATAATAAAAATTATTGGTGGGCAGATAGGTAGGTACTAATTAATAAAGAAAATTTAATGTTTAAAAATAAAATAAAAAGTTTTGAAATTTAATATAAAATCACGGCAGCAGAATAATAAACCGACTGTGTGCGTTTTTGTTAATACAATTTAATTTTTTATTTTTATTTTTTATTAATTCATGGAATCATAAATTAGATTTTACAGTACCTACCTAAATTCTCCTACTCCACTGATGATGGCAGTCAATTCTGACGGTCTATTTCTTTAAATTTGTTTTATTATAGTTAGCAAAAAATAGATGCATCTTCGACCAGTTGCCTCCCGGGAGCAAACAATCTAGAAAAAAAACAGTCCCGAAAATTATTTTTTTAAATGCGTAAAAACATTCAATTCTTTCAACATTTTTTTACATCTTTGGACGCTCGACAAGTTAATGTCCTTTTCCAGGAGATTCGAACCGTCGAATCTTCAAATTTTTTTTCGTTTTGCTGTCAAATCATCCAATTTACTCTATATTATCGGACAATGTTAAAAAAATAATTTTCATTAAAAAAATAGCAAAAATTAAAGGAAAAATAAACTTTTTTTTAACATCAGAAAATATAGAGTAAAAATATAGAGTAAAGATTGTAAAACGAAAATCGAATTTTTGCAGATTCGACAGTGGAGACCGTCGATATGTTGTAGGACAGTTGAACAGGACAGCATTTCGATAACTTACCGATTGTGAGATATAATTTATAGGGGCCGGAATTTTTCGCATTTTTCGCGTTTTTGGAATAAACGCGGTGTTAGTGGCGCACGTTAGACCGTGCATCTGCAGAATTAGTGCGCCGGTCACTAGGAATTGAAAATAGAGTATCGTCTCTCTTCAATATTCTGGCCACATAATTGGGAACGAGGTAGAAAATTGGAAGAAGAGGACTCTGAGCTCTGAAGAGAAGACCGGAAAAACCAACGTGAATATTATTAATGTGTAAAAATGTTTTTATTAGCTAATTTCATAATGATAACAATAATTTTTCAGGTTTCGTAATGCAATTTAATCATCCATTTTTAGGTACATCACACACAAAAATTCTTTACATGATTGGCATCCAAATATACCCAACCGACATATTTATTTTATTTTTTATTTGAATGTATACATTCTCTAAGCTCATTCCTACATTTTAAATATAATTATCAATAATATCAAATTGAAATCGAGTAAAAAAACAAAAACCAACACAATCAATATATTGGTTGTAAAAAAACAACTCATTCATTTTATTTCATTCTTTCTTTTTTATTGTTATTCATTCAAATTATAAACAAGATGTGTTACTGTTTTCTTTGATTTAAATAATTCTTGGAGGTTTTGATACTACCCACATACCTTCGTATGTGCGAATGTACGCCATAGATAACATAATAATATGTACGCCGCCCGGCGTCCACAAAATAGTTTGTTCTGCAAAGTGTTGCTTGTTGGTGTTTACTGAGATACTAAATACTTATAATTTATGTATTACCTGCGAACCTCCTGATTACGAATATATCATACATTAATAAAATGTATTCTGTGTAAGTCGAATTTCACAATAACAACTAAGGCAACCGATTCGGAGGCGAGATCAGACTGATGGTTAAAGTAGGATTTTTTAGATTGAAGGCATCTATGGAGCCTTTCGTTAACCACTCGTAACTAGTCGGGATCCCTCGAGATTTTTTTTATTATTTAGTTTTTGTTATACATACATGTAATTTATCATGTATGTATAACAATATCAGAGATGGTATTATATATACAACATATTATAAAGAATATAATAATAATAAAAGCAATCAAAACAAATAAATAATTATAAACAAAAGTATAAAAAAACAAAGTACAGAGAAAACATAGAAAATGACCTGTGAAGTTTCCTGGGATTAAACAAATAATGGAATAAGATTAGAATTTCCAATCCCGCGGGAACACTGCGGATCGGGATCCCGAATACTTTTGTATTTTTTTGTTGTTTATAGAGCTGAATAGCAATTTACGACAACGCATTGCATTTTTATATCAGCAATTTTAATAAAATGTTCATTATTAATCATTGCATTAAAGTTTTTGTAGGCGTTTTTCCAAGCATCAATCAGTTAATGTAGTAGAGTTAGTAGCAGTTTTTATTACTATGTTAGGTTGATAAAATACGGCAAATATTATTCAAAGCTACTTGCATTATTTGAATGTGACATGAACATAAGTTTTAAGTACTTACTAAAAGTTCTACAGACATACACAATTAAACACACAAAATATAAAAAATGCTGATGAATCCCGATAATCTCGTCCGATTTTTCGGTTCGGGATTGATCTCGTAAAATGTCTCGAGATTTCGCGGGATCGAGATTGCATTCCCTAATCGTGATATTGATTCTTCGTCAATTTTATCCAATATTGACCGTTTCTTCGGAGCTTAATGTCTAGCTAATTTCCATTTCAAATACACAATATTGTCACTAGTGTAGACAAATTATTTATTGGTCAAGTGACTGACGCCGACGGGAATTATTCTGACGGGGTGCCCACGTGATATAGTAGGTAACTCTATTCCCAGCGGTTTAGATTCGCACGAAACATTCCTACATTATTGTTGCGGTCGCAGTGACGCGGCATTACTCAACGCGCGCTTTTTTATGAAATTAAAAATCAATAATAATAAAATAAGAGTCACGCGTGGCTCGCTTTCCGAGTGCGCGCCATTTTGAAGTCCGCTGAGAAAATGGACGATCACGAAAAATTTAGAGGGTGTTTAACGAGACAGATTTCGAAACTCATTTGTAAATGCAACTCTGATTCATTTCATTATCATCAACCACCTTAATTTTTAATTTCGAATGTCTGTGTGTCCTTAACTCGACATGATGATGACCAGCCGCTAGTGAGGCACGGACGCCCGAGTTTGTCACGTTAGTCATTGCGCGGTTCAGATTACACGCAAGGGTCGTGATTAATTATAATTATGTCCTGAGATTTTTGACGGGTTGACGGCTAGTACATATAATATACATTTTGCAAATCAAAGTATAAAATATCTAATTGCGCAGTAGTCTTATTTTTAGGTAGGTACTTAATTATTAAAAAAATACCGTTTTTTCTTATGCTGTGCAAAAAATATTAAAAATGAGTAAAATGGATACTTATGAGGTGGTGTTGGCCATACTTACGGAAAATAATTATAGAAGTGTTTGGTGTACCTACATGCAACAATGCGATTCGAGATCTTGGAGCCTTTAGAAAAATGGAGGATAAATTATGCAAAATATTAATACACCAAGATGCATCAAGAAATAATCTAATGGTGTGACTCTGTTGACTTTAGACGCAGTCAGATTTCTCGCCACAATAGGAGAAGGTTCACCACCTTTCGTAATGAGGATCGACTGCTATGACGTTCATTGTAGTTTTATAAACCTTCTCCAAAATTAACTATTCACGATTTTCCTTCAGGCTCGGTTGCACTAAATACGATACATCACTTCTTTCTTCATTTACTTCCTTATCATCGATATATTTCTGCAATAAGTCTAACGTGTTCATTAATATTAATTTGTGTTTTAGAAGTGTTTCCGTTTGTCCATATTTAAATATGTAAATATACCATACCCCAAGATCTAGGTAAGAAAATTCGGTTCGATAATAGAACAAAACTGTTTGAAACAAATTTGTCTACAATTTCAAGGAATTAGTTTAACAGCTAATAAAATAAAGCTGATTGTGAAAGCCCACCTTTAGAAGGAGCAGCGTTTTAGTGATGTGATAACGAAGTCAATGAAGCATTGTCCGTAAGCTAAGGCCTCGTATGGCCTCTGTGTGATTTCAATAAAATGGTATCCATTTCAAAATCGGCCTTCACATTTTTACCGAAATTTGTCAACCGGCCTTCGCTTAAAACTTGCCATGCAAAAACTACATAATACATAATTCGGTCAGTCACCTGTGCACTCGGCATTTCAAACGAAATATCGCCGTTTTAATGTACCTAATACAAGGAAAAGATAGTAATTATTTGTTGATTATAACATTAATATTTATCATAACGATCTGCTTGTTTAATTAGCTTTAGGTACCTACTACCGGGCGTCGTCCGTGATATGCACATGTTATTTACATATTAATTTCATATTTGACACTGAAAAACTCTGAAAACGTGATGACATAAAAAAATGAAATGAAATATTATAAAAGCGAAAAAATATGAATAATCTAAAGGAACAAAAACATCATCAAGATAGCATTACATTTTTAAGTTACTTTTATGGGTCTAATTTGTATTACATATATCTATTTGGCCTCAGTAATATTGACGTAGGTACCTACCCTAACGCAATCTTTGTTCCAATTTCAAAAAATTACTGGTGAAAATCATTAATTATGTATATGCTAAAAATATTTTTGTGCCGTTTTTCTCCGTCAAAATAATTTTTCACCACGTGTTCTTTAAAATAGTATTATTTCGAAAGCTTTTGTTTTGTACCATTCAATGCTCTTTTTTTCGAAATATTTTTTCTTGTTGACAAAATACAGAACAACTTATTTTATGACAGATAATTATTGAATATTTCAAAGTTTCATTTCTCATGACGGAAATGACGTTTCGAGATGAGATTCGTCGCGTTGATCTATAAATTCCAGACTGAATAAGCTGTGCAAATATCACGATTCCAGATCGCGCCGTTCGAGAGTATTTCCTGTTTCGTACGAAAAAAATCATATTTATAATTAAAACGCTGAGGGGGAAAAATTGATGGACATAGTAATGTTTTAATCAGTTAAATCAGATACGATGAGGCAGGTCCGCCCATGGATTATGGAGGATTAGTTTGTTGCACCCGTAGAGTATCTGTGAGCTAGTGAGGTAGGTACCTACGTGACGACAAACCACATGGCGAGCGATATAAGGTTGTTGTGTGCACGTGCGAATCGGCACGCACGCATCTAGTACCTACTGCAAGTATATTTCTCTTCGAGTATGTAATAGGACCTACTTAACGTAATATTCCGGAAACTCGTAAATGTCACCCGACAACAGTAGCGTAGACGGAATTTTTTGGGGGGGTAGTCGACACTTTTCAGTGGCGAAAAATAACGAAATATGCGTGACGTATGTCGAGTATGAAAGCATCGATTGGCATTGTCTTAACGTTGTGTTACTGTAGATAAAAATAAAAGAAAAAGTAATTTAATAATTCACCATGTAAATATTGGGTAAGCAAGAAAAACGGCCATTAAATTATTTATACAGCTTAATTAAGTAGGTAGGCACTATGTTTTTGACAGCGTATATCAGGCTTAAAACGTGGTTAGATTAGGTTAGTACAGAAATGACCCAGGCCCGGTTGTTTCAAGTTCGATCAAAGTAAGCGGTCGATTAAAGCATAGATTTTTACGAAAACGGATCGTCTGATTGGTGGAGAACGTAAAAATCTATGCTTTAAAAGAACGCTTACTTTAATCCAACTTGAAACAACCGGCCCTTAGAGCTGCCTAATATTTCATTATTATTTGCTGACTGCGAATGGCGGCTCAAATGACTGTATCGAGGATAGAAAGCCAAAAGGGCATTAGTGATTATTTCGAAATTTACAGAAGAGTAAAATAAGGTTTCGACAATCTGATTTTGTCAATATTTCTTTTATTATTAAATGATTTTCATATGTGTTTTAGATAAAAAAATATGAACATTGTTTAATAATAAAATAAAAATTGACAAAATCATGTTGACAGAACTTTTTTTTTATCTCCTGTAAAGTTGGAAATAATCATTAACGCCCTTTTGGCTTTTTACCCTCGATATGTAATTGCCGGCAGAAAACATTTTAGAGTTTTTATGATCAAAACCTCCTTTTTCTTTTCTAGTTCAGTCGTTTTCCAGTACACAATGCTAGGTAATACCATAAAACCATCGCAGAATTTCATGATTTCAACATTCCTTTTGCTGATCGGTGTTGCCTCAGACACCTTCTTCATTTGTCATTTTGAATCCATGTGTTGAATGTGACTAGCCCAATTCAGTTGTGCTATTTAGATTACTTGGACAATTTTAGGTTCGCCAAATTCTGCATCTTATTCGTGGTTATAGCATATGACCATGAATGATCTATTCATCATATCAAGTAAACGCATAGATTTTTGCATTTTTCACCATCAAAGAACTCGTTTTGCAAAAACCTATGCTATTTGCTAAACTATTTTTATTACTTCTCGTTAAACAACTGGCCTTTAGAATCTTATATTCGAAGACTAGAAATAATATATGTATTAAATTATTACAATATTACAATAATTTTCATAAGCCCTTTTCTCATGCACTTCTATGATTGAAATAATATATGTATTTGTTAAACATGCAGAATGTTTGTTTCTATGATTGAAATAATATATGTATTTGTTAAACATGCAGAATAAGTATAAAATACTTGAACTACAATGTTTTAAGAGAGTGGATGTCAACTTATCACATATTTATTCACCTTTTTTATTTTACTACGGATTCAGGGTTCTTAGATAGATTGAAATATATCCGAGTAATTTTTGGCCTTATATACTTACAGTTGCTGGTGGACCAGGTCATGATCTTGGAAACAATGACACCCCTGGACTTCATGGATTTCCGGGAATATCTGTGTCCAGCTTCCGGCTTCCAAAGTCTGCAGTTTCGCTTGATGGAAAATAAAGTAAGAACAAAAACAAAAGTGTAATTTTTTAAAGTTGGTGATATGTATATAATAATTTGCATCAATAGTAGCCACCGAATCTGAACACTAAATAATAATTTGCACCAAATCTGAGCATGACTTAATAATAATTTGCAAACACATCATTAAACAACATAAAATGCCATAAAGTGCCTGAGTGTAGGCGATTATAAATCTTTTTTTAAAACTTATTTGTTCAAAATGTACTTTTTGTTTTAACCTATTTTGTATAAATGTACTTACATATAAGTTATAATTGTAAACTTTGCCTGTCTCAACACAGAGCTCTCTAGTGAGACAGGCATAGTATAATCTAACTCGAACAAATGTATAAGTAAAGAAATGAAATAAATAAAAAAATAAAAACCAGATTCACAGCTGCCTAGGTTGATAACAGCAAGTAATTAACAATTTATTAATTTCCCATAAGTGATGATGTTATTAGCTTATTTACAGAATTCTAACGGAACATATGCATGTTTTTACTTTAAACATTTAAAATTTTTTTAAAACCTTTCCTTCAGTGGAAGCTAAAAGAAATGTACATATTTTGTAAATTAATCTATTTTTTTAAAGTTAAAAAGTTTACTTTTATAAATAAATATATTTATATGCTAATATTATGAAATTCACTGTTACAGTTCCTGTCTTATTATTTGAAAAAAATATTTTTCAGCTTTTAATTCATAAGTTTATAAGTCAGTATGCTATCATTGTTATTGGGGGGATTAATTAAATAATAAATAAACAATAAAATTAATTAAATTAGAATCAAAGATGCCACATTGCATATGATGGCATGGTGACGAGTTTGAAAATGATTATATGGCAATGAGTGTCGATTTCGCAAATGATTACTGATTTCTTTCTCTTCTTGAAGTCTTTGATCTGACTTTCAAATCAGTTACAAAAAAGTTTATCTATTAGATAGTAACACTTTTGGTAATTCTCTCAAGTGATAGAATACAAATTTAAATATTTGGTGAACTTATCATTCTCCTTGTACAGTTTCTACAAAGATTGCAGAGACAGATTGTCTAATTCTGGACTTTTGCTGATGCAGAATCATAAACAGTCCAAATATTGCATAGTCAATATAACATTCTTATGCCATGTATATGTTATTAGTATCCAACCGAAACAGGACCTTTTTCCGAAACCGAAACCGTCTCAGTTTCTGTATCTGTCTCAGTTTCGGCCGAAACCGAAACCGAAACTTTTTTAGACATGTTAAAAATCTATTGTTTACTGAAATTTGGCTTATTTTTTATACTTATAAAGACAGTTAACACGCGTTAAATGAAATAAAAGACAATAAGTATGTTAATTTTTTTTTATATCGCTCCTATAAAACAAACAAAAATTATAAAAATTAAAAAAAAATGTTAACTACTTTTTGGAATAAAAATTTGTCAATAATTAACACTTACATTAGAAAGGAAGGACCTCATTAATTATTTTAATTGCGTTTACAATCACACAATTCTTGAGACAATTTAACATTTATTCATTTATTGAGATCTTTTAATTGCAGTTAGTAATGTTTTTACCTGATTAATAACTAGTAATTAATTATCAGTCTCAACAAAGAAAGAAAAGAAAGGCAAATACCATTCTAATGATAAATTAATCAGTCTCAACAAAGGTTAGTTTGTTGAGACTGTTTAATGATTAACTATAATTATCGTACGACAATTGATTAACTATAATAATGATTAACTATAATAATTGTACGACAATGGTTAACTATAATAATTGTACGACAATTAAGTACTTAATTTAAAAATCAGTTCTTAAATAAAAAAACATACTATTATTAGATTACTAATTAACTTTAGTATTTGTAATTAAAAAGTCTAATATCTTGCACTAAAGTATGTTCCGGCAGTCCACATTGTTTTTTATATTCTGTCAATTTTCTGGTTGATTGCTCACTGTGGTTGAAATGGCCTACGATTTTTCTGCATTTTTTAAATAAATCTTTGGTGTTATCCTCTGAAAATAGTGCCTGTTTTATCATCAACTGCAGCGTGTGTGCCACGCAACCTATAGATTCATAGTGACCACGCATGGCGCAAACTATGTTTGCTGCATTGTCACGTAAGACCATACAAATCTTGCCGTTGAAACTCCATTCATTCACCATCTCTGTAAACTTTCGCTCAATGTAATTACTGGTATGGTCTTGTTCAAGCATTCACAAATGCAGAGTCGGGTGCGGCCGAAGGTTCGGCAGATTTTCTGCTGAAACCGAAACTGAGGCCGAAACTAGATTTTTTTGCCAAAACTTGCTGAAACCGAACCTTCGGTCGGTCACTACATATTATGTCTAAGTTTTTGTTGACTATGGCATGATTAGAATATTTATCAGCTATGTTTTTAATGAGAATAAGATCCCTGGCCATAGTTACAGGGGTACATTATGGATGACGTTTGCTAACTTGTATAAATATAAATAAGACAATGAGATGAAATTATAAATAACAATATACTTACTTTCAGTTGGGCCTGAAACAAGAAAATCGTGTGAAATATAATCAGCGCTATGCATCTGTATTTGGTCAAGACGCTGCAGCTATGGACGCCGTTGAGCGTTCGGAAACAGAACCCTCACTGCTTATGCTGGTGCAGAAGTGGCTTGAGAGAACTCCAGGCCTGGAAAATGAAGGGTTTAACTTTTGGGGGAAGTTCAAGATGGCTGTGGATAAGATGATAGATAGTCAAATTGAATCAGCACAAGTAAGCATAACAATTGACATTAAAAATAACAATTCTTTAATAAACTTTTAACACTACACAACTTAAAGTATTTGAGGTTTAGAAGGCAGACAGCTCTAACAAACAAACATAACGGCACGCAAAAATATATGTACATATATAGAATAGGTATGAATAAAAAACAATAAAAAAAGAGTATAAAATATCTTTATCAGAATGAAACTTGTCTTTCAAATTGGCGGAAAAATAATTGAACTCTACATATGTGGTTGTTTTTAGTTTAGAGAGAACTGAAAACATATTACATTCTATTGAAAAAGTTTCACTAATTTCGCCATTCACAATAAATTTATACATATGTACATATGTATATACATTATTAGATGGAAAAAATAGGTTTAACTACATAGATATTCTCCATTTATTTTCGAAAATAAAAAAAGTCCTTATATCTCGAATAAAGGAGATAAGTACATATGTACAAAATCAAACAATACAGTAATCTATTATTCTTTTCGTCTGATAGCAAATATCTAGACTTCAATTGAAATAACATAAGGTGCTGCTAGTTCATTTAGAGCACTGAACTTTATTAATTTCACAGATAATTTAGCTGTTAAAATATGGGCTTCTATCTATTGGTATCAACTGTCTGAGTGCTCCTGTTTACATTAAAGTTAATCCTTAAAAGTGGGTGTATTTTCTCTGGATTGTGGATAGGAAGAGCAATAAATATATACATGTATATAATAATATACATTTATTCAATATATGCATAAGAGTCTATTCCTCATGGCGCTACAGCCCGGGGTAGGCAAAGATGTACCTCAAATTCTTGCCTTGTGTTTGTTTGCCAGTTAATGATCTAAAAAACGAACATTCTTCTGGATCTCATCCATCCTTTGGAGTTTTAGTATACTCATGCTCAGTTTCATCTCTGGTTTATGAAATTAATATGTTTCATAATTATCGTACCATTGGAAACAACCTAAACAGAGGCACAGATTTCATATTTTGTGATTCTTAAGGAAAATTTTAACAAAATTTATAGTTTTAGTAGAATCATTGTGAAATGCTGAAAATTAAATATCGCTGGATATGAATACTGTAGTAGCTATGATTCACTGAAGATACATAATTTAAAAAACACATAGGCACAAATATATACAAAAATATATATTTTGTTAACTGAATCCATATATAGTTAACTGTATTGAGAGTAATATTTTAAAATATAATATTCTCTTTCAGGAAGCATCATGTACAAAGAACAAAATGGTTGAAATTGAGAACCGGAAAGAAGTCTACAGATCTATATTTGAAACCGAAGCACATGAGGCACTCGTATCTCGCGGAGAGAGAAGGTTTTTATTTAGTTCTTCCTAAAGCCAATGATTTATGAACATCTATGTATATTATATTAATATGTGTGTACATTGTATAATTGAATACAATGTTGACTTAGGCCCGGTTGTTTCAAGTTCGATCAAAGTAAGCGGTCGATCAAAGCATAGATTTTTACGAAAACGGGATCGTCTGATTGGTGGAGAACGTAAAAATCTATGCTTTAAAAGAACGCTTACTTTAATCCAACTTGAAACAACCGGCCCTTAAGGTTGTTATTACGGTCGCTAGATATATTTAACTGTAACTGTGGATATTTTATACAAACCGTATGTTTTTCCGAGAAACGATACTCGACGTTTCGTTGAATTCTTATTCAACATCATCAGGAAGACGACAACAAAGTGCATATAATCTACGCCCTCGGAAGCAGTAATCAGTCCACCCTCTACCTCCGCGGGTAAAGGTCGTCCTCCTGATGACGTTGAATAAGAATTCAACGAAACGTCGAGAATCATTTCTCGGAAAAACATATGGTTCGTATAAAATATCCGCAACCAGTTACAGTTAAAAAATGTTGACTCATTGTAGGTAGGGAATTTCAATTTTATATTGTATATTTATGATGAAAATGCGATTAACGTACTGTGGGTTAAATTTTGCGGAATAACTTTATATTAAATATTAAATTGATGATGAGGTCTGGTACTGCGTTGATGAATGCGATTTTTAAACTCTCCAGTTTAGTGCTATTCTCCTAAAAACAGTTACCACATTGGTTTGGAAAATTATTGGGTTCCATTTGATTTAGTTTGATCAGAGTTAACTATCGGTGGAAACCTTCACCATGTCTAGTAGCATGTGAGTTACCTGCTTCCTTCCACCCTACTTTGAACCATTAACCTTATACAATACTAAATTATGTAATTAAAGCGCTCTATAGTTTGGTTGAAATATTGAATGCGATTGCATAATAGAAGACAGATTTTTTACTATTAAAAATAGAGATGTGTACTTGCATGCATGTCACATAAATATTTTTCAAACAATGCTAAATGCTTGTGCTATGAAAATAAAACTAACTTGCTGGTCTCCTGAAATGACAGTCTCTGACTATAGGTGAGTGTCTTAATCACTAGACTTATTGGCACCTCGCCTAGTTTTAAGAACCTCAAGGATTATGAATTGAGGAGAATGAATACATAGAATCTCTGTACGGACCGTGATATATGCAATATATCTAGGGGATCATTCTTCCTGAATTCACTGACCAAAATTCGGACATTATATGACAAGAAAAAGTGAGAATAGTTTTTATTTTTTAGAATTAATAATTTTTATTTTAAAATTGAGAATAATTGTAAGCTCAAATAATTTTTTTTTATGCTTTGCTGCATAATACATAATGGAGTTATTTCTCAAGAAGGAAAGATATTATGTAGTACAAATAGAATAGCAGTATTTAATTTCAAAATTCAATACTTGATGTCAAAAAATACAGCTATGTGAAATAATATTCACTTTCTTTACCTTCTTTATTCCAATTCCAGAATTATTATTATTCTAGATTTTCCCACCGGGCTTTGCAGGGAGCAATCATGATAACATTCTACAGAGATGAGCCGAGGTTCTCCCAGCCACATCAAATGCTGATGCTGTTGATGGACATAGACTCCTTAATCACAAAATGGAGATGTAAGTTATCTCAAGTAATTCCAGATTCAATAAACACCATTTGTTAGAAAGTTTTGTAAAAATATGGCATGAATATATTTGTGGGTATACTGTCTCTATGGGATGTGAAAGTCTGGGAATGTAAATTCGCATGGGTTGTGCTAACATAAGAACCGTAGGAAGAGGCCTTTCCAGGTTCCTACAAGATCAGTCCTCCCTGCGCATTTGTCTCGATCAGACCAACTACGTCATCGACCTCCACCGCGCATCATCACACATTCTGTGTTCCCAGTGCATATCCTTGTGTTTCACTGCGACATTTAACTTGCTCTCAGAGTGTCTGTAGAGTAGTGATGGGTCCGCTCTGTACTCACTACTACAATGTAGTACTACATTACATTGAAGTGCACACTTCACACGTTTTGAAGTGTAGTGCACACTACAAACTACACACACTTAAAAGTTATTGAAAGTACATACTTCAAATAGTACACTTTATTTCAAAGTGAACGCTACAAAGTACACACACTTTAAAGTTATCGAAAGTACGAGCACATACTTCAAATAGTTCATTTTTTATGTGAAATTTTTGTAGCTGATGTAGATAAATGAAGAAATCTTTGGAAACTGAAATAACCTCCCCCCCCCATGGTTTGAAAAATTTTGGGATTGAATGAATAAATCTGGCTGGTGACCTTTTTTTTTAGGTCACCAAATATTACTTTTTAGAAAATTTTCTCCTTGACCTTTTTTTTCGTGTATTTTTACTACAATTGTAGTGTACACTTTGTAGTCTTGAATGTGTGTGTGTTGTAGTCTTCATTTTGAAATGTAGTTTTTCCCTTCGCTACTGTGGAGTATCAAATATGTACATTTATTTCTTCTTAATATTGTATTGAAAAAATAAACATATGCGTTTGTTGTTGATTAATTAAATAAAAAATGCTGAATTCAATCAAATTCACAATGGAAACCATCTTTGAAGGAATCGTATCTGTCCTTTAAACATTTTAATATCTAACAATAGATGTAGGTATTATAAATATATATCAAAAATCTTTACAAATTCTCTGCCAACTGGATTTAATGGACTTATTAAAAAATGTCACCATACAAAAGGAAGGCATGAGATTTCCCAAGTTCAGTGTTGGGTAACTCAATAGTCGTTGAACAAACTGCACAGAATTTTGTTTCAAACACCAATTAATCGGATAACGGCTAGGTCCAAACGCTAATGGAATTAGATTTTTATTGAGGCCTAAGGAGACAACCATGAGAATATTTGTGGCTGGCATCTGTCATTGAATGTTAGCCACGAGATATGTCGTGGTCAGCAGAAAATGTATTAATGTTGACACTTTGATCTTATTTAACTATGTATTCAATCCTTTTAGACAACCATGTCATCATGGTGCAGAGAATGATTGGCTCCCAACAATTAGGCACCGGTGGATCCTCAGGATACCAATATTTACGTTCTACATTAGGGTAAGTGATTTATTGAATCTAGTCAATTCCATATTCCAATTAAAATTCTAAATGAGTGTTTTAAATATAACAAAAATGCAACTGTTATAGTTCAAAAAATATTATCAAAGTTCTATTATGTACTTCTATACATTTTTGAATATTGCTCTAATATAAAAAAAAAATAAAAATGGATAATATCTATCTATAGCGCCATTTTCGTAAAAAAAAACACCTCAAGGGCGCATAATAAATAAAATTTTCACAAAAAATGTAGACATTCTATTATATTATGATTATAAAACAACCAAAATTTGCATCCTGTTAGATTAAATATAATTATTATTTGTTTGTAAATTTGTATCTACAATACACTTGCTTCAAAAATGATGTTGCGTGTAGAGCTCACATTGCCAGTTTTGAAAAAATAACAAAATTGCACGAAAAAATAAGAAACTAGCAAGATGTACAGATTATTTTAAAATCCATATAATATGTGGGGTATAAAAGCACAGGCAGCAATATCCAAAAAAAACTTTAAGGTGATCATCGAGGATTACTAATTTATAATGTACTGAATTCGAGCTTTTATAGGAAACATAGCCTAAATATGTAGGAAACATGGTTTTGGAAGGGATAGGTACATAAAATCTAGGGTTCAGTACATTTTAAATAAGTAATCCTCGGTGACTGCATTCAAAATCATTTTTTAATTTTTTTAATATTGCTTGCTGCCTTGCTTATATACCCTACATATTTTATATTATCCTGAATTCTGTCTTTTTGTTGAAAAAATAGTATAAATTGTTATGTTCGTAATCCATAAAATAATTTATATTTTCAGTGACCGTTATAAAGTTTTCATTGACCTTTTTAACCTGTCAACGTTTCTGATTCCGAGACATCTGATCCCACCATTGGACCCTGGAATGCGACTAAGTCTCAATTGGGGATCACGCGTTCATCAAAATAATCTAAATAACATTCAAAACAGCCATTCCAATCAAAACGGTTTCAATAACCATAATGGACATATTGAGGATTTGGAAAGTTCGCTAGAAAAATCTATGTGATAAGTCAGATTGATATTACATATTGTCACAGTGGACAGTGGTTGACAAATTAAAATCAAAAAATGTATTAATTAATATATAGATACAAAAATTCTAGGCACCTATGTGTAGATTGAAAAACAACTGGTATTGTAAAAGTGAAATAAAATACGTTCACTGTGTAGCTGTCAAACAATAAAATAAATTCATAGTTTGACAATAATATAAAGTGGTTGCTGAAACTTGTGTTACAGAAGATAGATAGATTTGAAAATTATGTTTATGTGTAGTGTCATTTTAAGTGTATGTTTTGGCTTTGTGTCACAGCATTACCTATAAGGGTGTGAATTCACGTATGCATTTTCGTCACCTAAGGGCTGTTTTTTATTAGTAGAACCTCGTTAATACGAAATTCAAGGGACCCAAAAAAAACACTTCGAATTATGCGGAACCGGTTAATTCGAAATTCAAGGAACAAAAATTTTTTAAATCACGATGCGATTGCGAAATTCACCAAAAATTGTAAAATTTGTGAAAAAAGTCATCAATTTACTGAAAAATAATTTTGAAAACACAATGTTTATTATGCTAATACAAAGACTGCGACATTTCTATTAATAAAGAATCCAATATTGACATATTTGTTGCTCTCACTTGCGAAAAAAATCGATATATTTTTCACAATTTCGTCAAGTTTCAAAATAGTTTGAATTATGTGAACTAAAATTTATTTATTTATGACGCAAGGGGCTAAAAATAACTTAGAAAAATTAAAAATGTTGATGAGATTGCGAAATTTGCCAAAAGTCGTAAAACTCTTAAAAAAAAACAATAATTTTTTAAACATTTGTATTTTTGCATGTTTCAAAAAATTATTTCGATAATGCAATATGTATTGTGCTAATACAAAGACCATGATATTTCTATTACTGAAGAATCCGATATTGACATATTTGTTGTTCTCACTTGCGAAAATTTCTAAATATTTTTTTTTATGTTCGTCAAATTTAAAAAAAAATCAAATTAGTGAATTAAAATGTATTGATTTATGGCGCATGGGGCTAAAAATTATAAAAATATGTATCGGAGTTTGCGAATTATCAGGGTTAATTTAATATGAAACTAGCATTTTGAAATTTGTGTGTTTTAAAATTTTTAATCATGGCAAATTTTGAATTAAGGGGTTCAAATTAATGGTGTTTAACTGCAATATTAAAAGATAAAAAGCACGGATTTTGGCAAAATGAGTTGTTTCATTGGAGGAAAATGCAAAATTCTATACCTTTTCTTTACTTTTACTAATACTACTTCTCAAAAAACCAGTCCTAAATGTTATTCGATCCTTTTGTATTGATTGATAATAAATTTGCACCGGCAGCAATAATGTTTTGTAACTTGAAAAGTATAGTGTCAACACACAGAAGTAAATAAACTAATACAATTGTACCCCTTTGCTCTAGGTTTATATTTACGTTAAAATAATAAACAATTGCCTAAGTGAATTGAATAAGTTTGTATAAATAATTAATGTTCATCAGGTTGCAATGTTAACAAATAATGTTTTTAAAATGTGTTCAATGTAAGTTAAGACATTTGTATTAATAATTACAAATATGGATGAATTAAGCCACATAACCAGTGGTGTGCTGCTATGGGTTCGCACCGGGTCTACCGAGCTGGTTGTTAAGATAATTTTGGTTCGAAGAGCTGGTTCTTAAAATACAGATTTTTTTTTAAATTATCGTTGTGAGTTTGTTGAAAGCGTGTGGAAATAAGTGTGGCGTTAATACGAAAATTTACGATCTAATTATGTAATACTTTTGAACCAAATACCTGAAAATTAGATGAAATCGTCAATCCGTGGAGAGCTGGCAAAGATCATATTAGAATTCTAAGTGTAATTATTACGTTCAAAATAAATGTAAAGGATTTCAGAGAACTTCCTGAAATGATCAGAAAAAAATAAATTATTAATACAATTGCAATAAGCTCTATAGAAGCGGAATGAGAATTTTCATTAATTACTATTTTACGTTAGGTAAAACTTCTAGAAAATTTGAAATCAGAGTAAAGGAACATTTAAGATGCTCACATAGCAACAATTACTCTGAATTTTCTTATCATTTAATTGAATGTAATCACTCCTTTGATGTAAATACTGGTCTTAAATTACTACATACTAGTGGTTTTCTATTGGACACTCTTGAAATTTTTGAAATACGGAAAAATGTCAACCAAAATATAAAAATTATCAATAATCAAATTAATTTTACAACTTATCCCATCTTGAATATTTTTCCATCGTAATTAATTTATATTTTTCATAAATACTTTTAGAATGAAACCTCTTGCCACATTATCGTCTACTTCCATTTAATTACTTTGTGTCCACTTCCCCTTTTTGAACCCTCCCACATTAATGTTCATAATTGTTCTATACTGTCAAATTAGTTTTAGTACATTGGGATTGAAGGGAGCTTAGCTCCCGAAACATGTTGATTTAATAAAATTATCTGTGGTATAAACAAAGTGTTTAACTTTATATTTATCAATAATTACTATTTGTTCACAAAAAGGGGCAAATTTAAGAATTTTACACATATCAGACATAATGACCATTAATTTGATAGGTTTGCCACTGACTTCATGAAATTCCCCACCATTCGTTAAATCATGTCTCAGAAGTCACCATCACACAGCATAGACGAATAAGACCCGTCACGGTTAAAGTTTCGAATGAAAATCAAAACACTATTTGGAATGAATTTATGTATTGTATAAATTATGTAATGTAAATAAATAATTTTGTAACGTACGATATTTATTTTAATTTGAAAAAACAACTTTATAAAAATTGGGGGTTGGTGTTTAATAAGATGCGAGCTGGTTGATAGAATAATAGCAGCACATCACTGCACATAATAATATATATTTAAGCGTACATCTGTATTATTAATTATATGACTTTATTAAGCTTATATTATGTAATATTTAACTATAGAGGAGTAAAATTAATATATTATTGTAAACAAAATTAATATATTCATGTAAAACTATAAATAGTTAAAAAAAAAATTCCTTTCATTATTGGTATAAATTTATTTCATGTCTAAGTCTGTTAGATCTGTATGTATAAAATTTTATACTAATATGTATAAAATATGTGGAATTAATTCTTCATGGTTAAAAAATATTGTCACGAATTGTAAGTAATGTTGAAGGCACATATAAAGTCGAGGAATGTTTATAGCACTTAGTGCTTTAGAAAAGAAAGATACATACATATAAACGAGCAGCACTTGTTGAATGCTTGAGTTTAGTTTTTTTTCACTCTTTTATAATACAATAATATGAAATGTATACAAATACATACATGAGAAAACTTGAAGATAAGTTATGTACATAATTATAAATAAGATTTTTTTGAAAATGAAATAATAAAAATAAATGGATGGCTTATATATAGCATGAAGAAATATGAATCGGATGTTCTAATTCCTTATTATGTGATTCTCATTTTTTCTGCAATTTCCATGTCGTGAAATACTGAAGTGTGAAATAAAGGATCTTATTATATATATATAATCTTGGATGAATAAAATATATTGTTAAATAATATTAATTATTTTATATAGATAATCACTTCATCACACACAACCCTAGTCACAGTAATAAAGTGGTTGATAGTGAGTTGTTTTCCTTTTTCACTTGCAAGGTAATTAGTTAATTTAGAATATGACCACTATAAATTGGCGTGCGAGGGAGGGCGTCCCTGTCGCGTAACAGTAAAAGAAGTTGCCAGGGTGTAAATTTATTACACAATACATAATGTACAGAATGTACGGTGACCGGTGTTTAACAGAAATTCGGTCAGGCGGGACTAAAGAAACCAAGCCGTAATGGCGGCTGTTCTATCTGACAAACTGTCAGACGGTAATATCAGTCCAATATTTGCTTTTTCAGCTTCGCAAAACTTTAATACTTCATTGGCAATTGTTCTTGCACCACCCTGGACTGTTTAGGATGTTTTGGACATAACAATTCAGTGTATATTGGTAATCAAGATGTCACAGCTCCCGAGCAAATACAAAATTGTACTGAATGACAGGGCGAGGGGTTACCGCCGGGTGCGGGCGGGGCGGGTTTTAGTTCCAAAGTCGCCACAAACCAAGTTATTGTGGTCAAGCAATAATGGCAGCTTAATGGTTATGACACCATGAAAATACATGCAGGGTAATTTGAGCATTTCCTCGGGATGGTTTTAAAAAAGACATGGCATTTGAATAAATGCTGTTCAAGACCAAAAATTAGGTAAACAAGAGTGAGAATTTATCTCAAAGTTTCAAGCATTTATAGAAACAGAAAATCTTATGCCGGAGCCAAGAAAATGGATTGGAAGTAATGAAAAATTTCTCGAATTTGAAGAAATTTATGATAAGTGTTATTGAATGGCGATGACTTGATGGGTGTTGATGCGATGCGACTTGATGGAT